>SSNR01000637.1:28756-75927 GCA_006937965.1 Callopanchax toddi | reverse complement strand
CCTTTTTTCTCTCTTTCCTTCACAGTCGTCTGTAACTTCCGAGGCTCCGTGGCTCAGGGTTTGGCTCTGGAGGTGGGAGAGACGGTTCAGATTCTGGAAAAATATGAAGGTAAGACTTTATTTTTTCCAAATATGTTTATTTGCATAAAGGATTAATACAATCGGCGACACTTACACAGCTAAGGCTGTAAAAATCACTCATTCACTTTCTGTAGAAGGTCTTTAGATTGAATCTTGTATAAATAATCTACATCGGTAGCTGATAAAACAGCAATACTACATATCAGACAGTGTATAAAGAAACGTTTTGTAGTTCCTGATTATAACAGTGGCTGAATGGTTGTAACCTTTAGAAACTTTAAATCTTAAGCTCCTAAAGCTGTTAGGGTCACTTCCAGCAGAATATTGGGATATGGGGAATAAAAAACATGAATTAAACACACAGATCCACACGAACTTCAAAATCTCAAATATTTTTGGTGTGAGCACATGGGGATTATGCAAGTCGTGCATTAAGAATACGTAGACTCACAATTAAAGCATATGTAGCGTTATAAGTTTGTGCTGCACACTTCTGTAAGGTTATTAGATTAGTTTTTGTCGGTTTTATACTGAGCTGATTTGGCTCGGATACCTTGACTAAACTAATGGTTTCACAGGAACTTACTAGGTTCTGTCAGATGTCACAGGGAGTAGATTACGTACCTTAAAGCGGCTCTCTGGATTATTTTTCTCTGTATCAAAGTTTTCTAAATGTTCTAAATGATATTTCAGGTCTAAACTATGATCTATGGGTTGAGTTCCACAACATCTGTCATTCTGATGAAGACCCTCCTTCCTCCTAGAGACCTCTTTCCATTATTTCTTGCCGCCGACATTTTTCAGCCAATGAAATTCAAATGTCTGCATTCTCTCAACATGCACGCGCATCCACCAAACCTGTACCAGTAGGGGGCGCTGTCGTACAGGACTCTCCGTGTGTTTCTCTGCCGTCTCAGCCGTTCACTGAGGACTCACAGCTCATTTCTACTAAAAACCTACCCATTCCCCAGCTAAAGATGGATTTATTTTTATTTTTAAACCTTTCACCTCACAGAATGGCAAGGCTTGACAGGATTACGCGTTTATTTTGGTCAGAAAGTTCATCCAGGGCCGAGTCAAGTTCAGCTTCAGAGTCCAGCAGCAGCTCTCTGCTAACAGAGCTAATATCAGAAGCAGCAGGGACAGAGAGGGCTCATCAGACCCTCGTAGTGTTGGAATAAGATTGTGAACTGTGAGTGATTAAACCCTACACACTGAGCTGTACAGTTCATGTCCGAAGTATATGCGCCGCGTGCACGCGCGCACACGCGACCGGACGCGCGTGTCGAGATGTTTTGAGGAGCCTTTGGACGCTAGATTCAAAAACTGCTCTCTTGATGAAATCCTCCAGAGTGCTGCTTTAATATTGACAAATGGAAGTTTGAGTCATAAATAAGACTTTACAGGATTTATTATAAAAGAGACGGACAGTTACAAATAGATGAGCAGAGGTAGCAGTGGCTATTAGCTTTTGTCAACACGATGGTGTGGTGTTCTAAGTTGATCTTAAAACAAGTTTTAATGACTTGAGTCTCATGATGTTTTTAAGACTAGGGAGTTTAATTTAGATTAAGGATTGAATGGAGGAGTCTTTTGAAGGATAAGTTGCTTGTTAGAGTGAGCTAAGCGGTTAGCTTTATCAACAGAGGCCTTCAGTTTTACCAGAGAGGGTTTGCGTTCCCATGGATCGGTCCCGGGTGGAGGTCGAGAACCTTTGCGGAGGTGGAAGGGTCCTCCCTTGATCTGTCTGGAGCCGTCAGGGGCAGTGGGAGCCACTGGGAGGCGGCCGGGTCCATCCGAGGATACGAAGCCTAGCAAGCCCATTTCTGAGGTGTAGCACCAAAGGCTGGTGTCCCCATGTTTGGCGAGGAGGTCAGACTGAAGGTGTCTGTCCTCAGAAGGGAGCGGTGATCATCGGCTCAACGGGGCTCGGGTACCCGTACCGGGAGCCGGCAACTTAGGAAATTGCTTGGCTGTGTAGATGTTGACAGCTGAGCTGGTTGACCCATCAATGGCTGAATGGGAACTGAACACTTCCGGAAGCTGACAGAGCTAAAAGGAAGCATTAAGCGATGTGGACCAATGAGGGAGTTTCTATCAAGGTTACATGACTCAAGCCCTTAAAACGATAGTTCACCTTAATGAAGTATGAACATAAATAATATTGATTTAACCTTTTAGCAAAGTAAAAATATGAAATAATACTGAAGCTGGATCAAACATTCATAATACTGTGGGAGAAAATGCATTAATCATATTAAAGACATTTCTGGACAGTGGATTAAAAGTAGTGTCGTTTAGAAGGAGACATCAGGAAGTCTTTGAGTTTATTATTACTAAAGAGTCCTGTGGAGGTCTTCCGGAAAAACGATCTGGATACCTGGGAATGTTGATTCAGGTTAAAACATAATGAAAGAGTCATTGTAATCCAAGTTATTGGGAAAAAGATGGATTATTGTTTGTGATGGTCACAGAGGTCAGAGGTTATAGCGTATTTGGTAACGCTACACATAATATAGGAAAAAACACCCTGAAGTAATGTTTACTCACCCAAGCCTTCCTGATACATTAAGCTTTGATTTGTTACCAGATGAGTGAATACACTAGATAATGCTATTAATAATCACTTATTAGTCTATTTCAGTTTCATAAATAAAAAAGATCAATAATAAATACATTGCTCAGAATAAAGTTTTTTTCCCCTGAGGCTCTGCTTCATTACTCTAAATAATTTTAGGATCTTTAAAAGACATTCTGTTGCAGGATTTCTGGTTCTTCTTGTGGATAAAAAGTTCTTGATCAGTTTTGTTGTGTTTTCCAACTCCTGTTTACTTGCAGTAAAACCAATCAGAGGCCTCCCTGATGGAACTTTATGATGATGATGACTTATTTTACCCGGAGCATTAAACATTTTGTTTTCAAATATTCAAATTTGCAGAAGGTTGCATATTTTCCTTTAAAAATGAACAGCTCCATACTTTAATACCTTTAGATTTAAAGGATCTTGCTGCTGCCACCGTATACAAGCGTTTTAGCAAAAGTGTTTTAGAATATTTGCTTTATAGATTTGTTTATATCCCCCTATCATCTAAAAAGGCTCCAGTTATTTCCCCTGGTCAATGTCAAGTCACCAGATAAAGCTCCTGCATTAACGCTGCCTCGTCTTTATGGATATAAAGGCACTCAATTAAAACAAAGTAACGCTGATTGCTGCAGAGTTTCCTTTGGTAATGAGTGCAAATAGCCTGGCTGTGAGCCAGAGATGATGCTAATTCCAGTTTTACTCCTGGTTTGACTCAGAAACTTTGCAGCTTAATTTGTCTAGAGGCCTGAATGTGTTGTTTCTGAGACAATGAGTGAGAATGTGCTCCATTAGCCACAGCTGGGCAGGGCAATAGCATCGATCTGGTGCCAGAGGTGAGATGTCCGTGAGGATAAGAGGGTACAGGAAGTTAGTGGATGGGAGAAAAGTGCACATATTAGCTCTTCTCTTCTCTCAGTCTTGTCATTCTGTACATTACTGGTTTACCTTTCCTCCCTATTCCTCCTTTCAGCTCCTCCAGCTCCATTTTTCCACACTTTCTCTCCACTGGCTGTGTGTATTGTGACCAGTCAGACTTACATTGGAGGTTAGGTTATTCTCATGGCATCTAATTTGCTCCAGTGATGAAATGCATCCCTGCTGTTCTACTATCTGAGCTCATGTGGCAGAAACTGGCCTCCTGTTGTAGTGACTATCAGGCCAAACCAGGACCAACCTTTGTCCAAAACCCTCACCACAATTTCCAGATTCCCACAGCTTCTGTTGTCATCTGAACATGTAAATACGCTCATTGAAACCGTCCTCCTAACAATGGCCTGTTTTTTTTTAGCAGAATGGATTCGAACCAGCGAGCTTTTGTCAGAGAAACATTGTTTGCGTTTTAATGTCTCATCATTTCCAATTGTGCTGCTGCAGAGATGCTCCAAGGCTCGAATCCAGAGAGTAAACTCACAAAGCCGTCATTAAAATCGTCTTTCCCCGCCCTCTAACGCAGTGGCTGCTACTTCTCTGCCAAATGATCCTCCTAAATGGATACAGTGACATTGATATGGAAATGTTAGTGATTTGGAAACTACTTCCAGGCAGCAAGAATCAACTCCTCGTTTTGTTTCTGTGGGTTTTTATTGTTGCAGCCTGTACATTTACATTGAAATTACTTTAAAGTACTCCACCCTGACTGTGGAAACATAAACTGTAGTGCATTTTCCCAAAAATAAAACTTTTATAATTTTGGAAAATTATAAAGATGCATATTTAAAATGGAGAAATGAGGGAGTTATAGAGGTTGGACTGGGACCTACAAGGTGAGTTTTTAGGCTCTAATGCAGAGGTCCTGGTCTTAGAGGGTTCCTCGCTTCAACACACTTGATTTAAATGCACCTCGAATGTACCACTAATTCAGATCAGGTGTGTTTATGTAGAGAAACATCTAAAACATGCAGGACTGTGGCCCTTAAGGACCAGGATTGTCCTCTGCTCTAACGGGAGACGAGTTGTAAGTTTGGTGCCAGACTGTGAGCGATGGGACAGAGCAAGGTCTGACCGAGGCTTCAAGGTACCGTGACATTTCAAAGTGTCGCACTTTGTTATGAGATTGACACGATGTCAGAGTGAAAGCACAGCGGGTGCACCGCGCTGCCCTCAGGTTGATGTGGCACCAGGACGCAACGCTAGTTTGGAAAATTAACAAATTAACAGAGAGGTCGACCAATAAGGTTTTTTCTATACAAAACAATAATTTTCGGTTTTGCATTTTTTTACCACCCAAAGTTATTTTTTTACATCAGCAAAAAAAAACAACATAACTGCGGAGGTTAAGTAAATATTTGACCTCATCTAAGAATAAATAAATACCAATAGAACAGAATTCTCACTGAAGAGACCTGAACAGTGACCTGCACTGTCAGCTAAATGTTTTTTTTTTCTTTAACAATTTATGTCTTTATATTGTCTCAAAACATCACTAGTTTACCTCCATAAATAACGGTCAGAGTCAAACGGCTCATGTTTTCTTTATTTCCACTTGATGATCGACCAGGTGAACACAGGCCTGGCTGTTGACCTGTTATTATATCAGCTGATTTTATTGGTCAGGCCAATTAATTGATTTATCTCTTGTTTGTACAATTATATCAAAGTAATGAACAATTTCCTTTTATTCTCTGAAATCTTGCAGAACAGGCAGAAAAAAACTAGAGCTGTTAAAAAACAACAAAAAGTTTTGTGTGAGATCTTGGAAGACTTGATGCAGGTTTCAGTATCTGGGATTAGATCTAGAAAACCCCTGGATCAATCACTGCTGCAGTAGAGATGAGATGAATGTTAATTATCTAGAATTTAAAGGCACACTATGCAGTTTGGCTTGTTTTTAGCACCCCCTAGTGTCCGTTTTAAGTCACTGTCGTAAAACGTTAGCATCGTTTCTGCTCAGAAACTCCTAAATCTAACTGTTAAATGTCTCCTCAGCCTTCATTGCTTTCTACTGGAGCGGTTCATCACTCATTCAAAGAAATCAGCTGTGTTCAAGCAGAGAGAGATTAATAAAAAGCAGGAATCATGAGCTAAAAACACTCCGGCGCTAGCATAACAGCTAGCTACATTGGGTTAGCCTAAAGGCCAATCCATCCTCCACGGGAAGCAAGAAATTTGTTCTCGCTGGGGGTCTCCTCTCCGAGAACAAAAATGATGACATTTTGTCCTCGCAGCCCCAGTTCGGCAGCACTTGTTGTTGTGCACAATAGCTGAGCAGAACTTTTTTCTGCAGGGCATCCGAGAACTGTTGTGCTGTCAGAACGGGAGAATGGGTGTGCTTAATGCGGTTAGCGGTTGACGTTGTAACGGCTTTCCCATATTTACCTGATTTTTAAATCCTTTTTTCCAGTCGCGGGTTGGCTCACCATGTTTTTAGTGACACCTCGCTCTGTTGCGCCAAAACGTCATCTTCATTCACAAGTCTGGCATTGCGGTAATATTACTACCAAGCTTGGCGGCATGAATGCCGCAAAGTTCCCGCATCGCCATGTGAAAACAAAGTTCTTGCTTCTCATGGAGTATGAATTGGCCTTTACCCTCACGAGATATGTGATTTTGTCAGATTTCAGGGCAGCGGACAGGAGACTCAGAAGTTGCAAACATGGTATTCTGGATAGAAGCAGCAGATGGGGCTGAGTGACTTTTCATTAACCCTGTAAAGGGTCATATTAGCACAGACTGGCTCAATAAAAAAGATTTTAAAATATTAAAAAGTTACTTAGTATGCCTTTAAATAAAAAAGAAAAGAAAAGACAGATCAACCTCAAATAATCAATTCCAGATGTTTTTGTATTTTTACCATCACAGTAGTATTTGTCCTGTTTTAAAAATAAATATGAAATATATTGGCTCTGTATTTTTAATTTATAGTAAGAATGTGAGTCCTCATACACCCAGTATTTGTGCGCGGGCTGTAGAGTGTGTGTTCACAGTGAGTAAACTAGGGATGTACCGATAACGATACTGGTATCGGTATCGGCCCGATACCGATACCAGTATTGGTATTGGTTAAAGTTACCCGATACCAGGAACCAATACCAGTGGCTTCACTGTCTGTGACTTGTGATTTCTGTAGTAGTTTCCTATATTGAACACTAGGGGGAGCTATTGAGCTAAAGAGGAACGGTGTGGGTTGAGAGCTGGAGATGGTGCCAAATAGTTCATTTTATGTGGTTAAAATGTGGAAAACTGCAATAATTTCACTGTGAAATCACAGAAAATGGTTATTTTTCACCTTATATTTTAGTTTTGTGATAATTTTTATTAATATATTTTATTTTTTTATCTAACTCAGTTATTTGTTGTAAAAAGCAGAGAAGAAAAAATAAAACTTGTATTCCAATTTGTTGCATTTTTTTGTGTGGTAGAAGTATCGGTACTCGGTATCGGCGAGTACTCAGATTTAAGTATCGGTATCGGATCGTTTTTTTAAAAAAGTGGTATCGGTACATCCCTAGAGTAAACATGTGGCTCAGCTCACACCTCTATCCATTCATCGCTGTGAAAACTCTCCTCCTGGGGGTTTTAACGACATCGACAAGCGACTCTTTTTCTCCGGTTTGCTCTACAGCAAAGCGAAGCCTCATTTAAGACTCGTATTTGTCTGGTTTGATTAAAATCTGTTGTGTAACGCAGTTTTCATTATGAGTTCAGACTTTTTTTGTTAACGCAACAGAAGAGGCACCTTGAGTTTTTCAACCCACTTTGGAAATGATTCATAGTGATGATTACGGTGGTTTACGGTGCAAAATGATTATTCTAATAACCACCGTGTGAGCTGTTTGGTGACGGGAGGAAAACGATTACTCTCCTTTAGGGAAAAGCTGCATTATATTAAACAAATTACACAAATATCTGCACTTGTGTGTGTGTGTGTGTGTGTGCACGGATGATCCAGACAAACTGCTGCTCTGTCGCCTCTGAGTTCACACATTTATAATAGTCTTATATTACAATAGTGGCTGCTAGGAAATTGATATTTTTCTTAATGTTATAATTTAAAAATGCACTAAAGACACCCTCACAGCCCTCCACACAGAGCTGATTATCATATAGATGAGAGGCCTGGGAGTAAACACAACCATCCTAACGCTGGTGATAAATGCATCCTGATTGGTTATTAATTAATCAGCCAATTACACCGTCATCTCCATATTCAAATCAGATTAAAAAGAGCCACAGAGAAACTAATCTGATGATTTTGTAAGATGATAAGATGAACGTGAAGTATCCTGTCAGATTAATGACACCACATGGTTTCGTTACCTCATTAGAAACGCCTCGACTTTCTGGACAGTTTTAAAAAGCATTTCTTATTTTTGGACATCTTGTCACAAACTTATCTGAGTCTTTAATGGATTGTTAAACATCTTTATAATTCAGGTGTTTTGTTGTTGGTGTGTTGTCAACACGGTCAACTTGTTAAAAGTTAAACAAATGAAGTTTTAAGCCGTTAAGCATCAAAATAAGTAGTGAAATGCATCATTTTGACAGGAATGATCCTTCAGTCTGTCACTAAGAGGAATCACTCAACCCTTAAATTCCCAAAAGCTGCAGACACAATTATTTTCATTTCCGCTTGAATGGAGACAAATGATGTCTCTGCTGTCCATGAGGATGTCCGTCTGTGGGCTTTCCCTTGAAACATTTAGTCTCTGGATACGAGTAATTTTCAGCTGTCAAAGTTTAATGGCAGCTCTCTGCTCTGCTCAGACATCTGATGGATGTTTGACCAGATGTGCTGACCTGCAGAAGAAGAAGGTCCATCAGCTGCAGGAACGTGAACCTGACTCAGTTCTTCTCATCGCTCATCGGATTCTGACTCTGAGAGAGTCTGAATCCGCTGAGACAGATCTCTCCTCAACATGTTGGTGTCAGTAGGTGGGATGACTCATGGTTGAACAACAGCATAGCCTGCAGTGTCTTATGACAGTGGTTTAGTGTTAAACAGGTCCTGCTTCTCCTCAGAGTCACAACTCCATCAACCTACAGTAGGAGAGAAACGAGGTTTATTTATATAGCACCTTTCAAGATATAAATCACAATCAGAGGTGAGACAGAAATACAGAGATCTGACGAGAGAAATGCAAGCAGGATAAGAATCTACAGAGTAAGTAACTGGTTTACAGGAGTTCATGTAAAACCAGTTTTAATAGATGAGATTTGAGCTGCTTTTTAAAGGAGACCACTGAGTGTGTATTAGTTTTCAGCCTGGTACGCTGCACAACCAGTAGGCTTTGATCACTGGACGTCAGGGACCTGCTGGATGTAAGGGTGTGAAAGATCACTGATGTGTTTGTCCATGTAGGACCCTAAAAACCAGAACCAAGGTCTTGAAATGAACTCTGAAATTTGCAGGCAGCCAGTGAAGCTGAAAGAGTAGCGGGGTGACGTGGGTGTATTTGGAGGACTTGTTCAGAGGCCTAGGACAAGCATTCTGGACCACCTGTAACCGATCCATGGACGCTTTGCTAAGACGGGTGAAGAGAGAGTTACAGTAGTCCAGACGAGAAGAGGTTCAGAGCATGACGCAATATTCCTGAAATGAAAGAAGGAAGAGCGAACCAGAGAACTGACATGAGCATCTAGAGTAAGAGCTGGGTCAAAGGTCACACCAAGATTCCTAACAGAAGGTTACTTTAGGAACAAGCTTGTCTGGAGCTCAGGTGATGATTTCAGTTTTGTCTTCATTCACTTCTTAACAGTCTAAACACGTCTAACAGCTGCAGCTTGGACTTCTCATGGGGCTTAAAGGAGATCTACAGTTGAACGTCATCTGCATAAAGATGGTAGTGGATTTCTTTAAGAGAGATCAGGATTTGCTGAAGAAGGAGCAGAAAGAGAAGGAAATGAATTTGTTCATGAATGTAAATGTGATGCACATCCTGTCAAAGTGAGACGTCGAAACTAAACACTGAAAATCACCAATTTATGGATGAAACAAACTGAATTCCTAAACATAAAACCCAAATCGTTGCTTTCTTCATCTTCATAAAATACAATTTTACATAACTTAAAAAAAAAAAAAGTGGCTAAATATACAGTAGATTTTCGTCATAATATTCTGAACACACTGAAACTCCAAATTGAACAACATATTATGTTTTAAACTATCACTGAACATTTTGATGTAAATCTCATGCTTATTGTTATAATTATTTGTCCAAGTTTGCGTGATGCTCCATGTAAAGATGGAGACCACCCACATGGGGTTAAGAGCAGTGGACTGAAAGCGTCTCCAGCTTCAGGACTTCCTGTCTGTCAGCGTCTCTGACTGTCATCCACATTCATCAGCTCATAGCACGTAGTGTTCAGTCACATCAAGCACTAGGCCATCCAGTCTCCCCTCTAACCCAACGAAACACACACACACACACACACACACATGCACGCACATGCATGATACAGACACAAGGTCAGTGACTCAGTCTTTTTCATTGACCAGTGTGTCTTTTTCATACGTTGGTTTTGCTCCAGTTCTCCCCATCTGACAGTCTTAAGGACGACCCTGATTACCGTAATGGCTCTAAAGATAATCTTATCAGGTTTTCCTGTCATGTGTGTTAAGAGTGCTCTGGTCCGCTCGGAAGGACGTCAGATCACAAATAGGGGAAATCCAACGTGTTGGATTGTCTTGGCCTAATATCACAGTGTGTGTGCGTGGTGTCCCTCGAGGACTAACGAGCATGCAGCCTGTTGAATGTGACGTCTAGCCAATCAGAAAGCGAGGTGACAAACACAAGCTGCACGGAGCAAAAGGAACCCAACATCGAAACAGCTGTTTGTATTTTTTGTTACACCCGGCAACACGAGTGTGTTGTTGTTATTTACAATAAAAATAAAAAGCTGTCATGTTTGTTTACCCCCGAACTAAGTTTGATCTTGAGAAGTTCGGCGACATTTGACCTGGGAACGTTTGTGGGTGAAATCAGTTTGTGTGTTGTCTTTTCTGTGTCACCACACACTGTAGGACCACAACAGTCCGCATCAGTGGTTTTTAAGTGCCGTGCATTTTGAAATTTGAATTTGGCCAACAATAGGCTTTATGCACAGAGTACTTAGTAGAACTTCCGGTTTAAAATTACCTCGCGGGACCATTTCCGGTTCCATTTGAAACGTGAAGATTTCCAGACTTAGAGTGCATTTCCAGCTAAAGATATTGTTTATAATCAAAACGAGTAATAGTATAGTATAGTACAGAATGATATATATATTATAGCACTAAGAAATGAAGCCATCATATAAGTATCAGCGGACGGGAAGCCTCGACAGCTGAACACTGCTGTGCTCCGTTGTGTACCGCATCAGCTGAATAGAATTCATCAGTCCGTTTCCACACATTTCCACTGAATAAATAACTACAAAAAGGAAGGATTGTGAACTTAAGAAGAGAAAACGTGATCATTTCTAACCACACCGTGTCTGCAGTCCACACTTTGCAGCACAGTAGTCAAAGAGCCGAGTGGAGGAGGCTAATGGAGGAGGCGCGGCGCCGTTCGTGTGTTATTTCACTGGAACAACTATTCTTTTGGTGAATGAAGACTTGGTGTTTGATAACGTACAGCTAGACCAGAGAAAGTTGAAAGTTGGGAAGCAGTTGGAGCCCACGATCACGGCTATATAGATCTGTCTCACTGTTTTTTGATGATGGAAGCTACGAGCTAACGCTGTTAGCTTACCTTCAATTTCATGAATAAAGCTGGTTATATACAGCTTAAAGTCCTTCACCCGCTTGCTCGCAGACGTCTCTGTGTGTTTTTCAAAAATTCGGTGGACATCGTTTACCGTGATGCGCGGCAGGTCTTGAAGAAAACGGGTAAAAAAATCAATTTTGTCCAGTTTGTGTGGGAACAGCGTTGAACCGGAAGGGAGCGGCAGCCTCTATCGCAACCAGGAAGTGACCGTGCATAAACCCCATTTGGCCCTTATTCCAAATTTACCCCAAATTTAGTTCAGGCACATGTTTTTTTCTTTTTCTTTGTGAGTCAGGTAAAGTCTAGATCAGTGTGTAAATTTAATCTGAAGCATTTTTCTGCATTACATAAGGCAGAGAGCAAAACCAAAATATTAAAAATCATATCCAAATGTTTATGGATTGATGAGTTTATTTTGCACTGACAACATTTTGACTTTAGATTTATTTTTCTATATCAAATCAAACTAACAGCCATATTTAACTCATCATTGAATCCATGCTGTTTATCTTAATTGCTGATTATTATTATTATTTTCATTCCAGGATGGTACAGAGGATTCTCAACAAGGAAGCCAAATGTTAAGGTAAGACAGACGGATTCCTTATAAACATTTGTTTTAATTTATAAGAAATAAACTGTTCACTCTCTTTACATAGAGGCTTAAATTAGGGATGCACCGATACCACTTTTTTCAAACCGATACAATACAGATACTTGGATCTGAGTACTTGCCGATACAGAGTACCGATACCGATACGATACCGCACAAAAACATGCAATGAAGTGGAAGACAGGTTCTATTTTTGGTTAACTTTTAACAAGTACGAGTATATGGTATCGTATCAGTGCATCCCTAGCTTAAACAGTATAATCAAAATGTACCTCAAGCTAAAATCTTTAACCTTTTAAATCCTAATACATTGAGGGGACATTGATACAAAGAAAAACAACTTTTTAAAATACTGATGTTCTAAAAACTTGAGTCATTCATCCAAGATGCCCTCACTGTATTGATGTTTTGGGTTTATTATTTTTTTTGTTCAATTGGTAAATTTGACTTTGTCTTTTGTTCTTCGCCTCCTGCTGTTCATGTTTATCCTGCAGGAGAGAAACTGATCTCAGCTAAATAAGCTGGTTAAATAAAAGTACAAATATTGAGCCAAACACAACAAATCTGGTTGAGTATTTTGCATGCAGACAGTTTACTCTGATACCATCAAAGTTTTGTCGCCTCGAGGTTTAAACATTAAAAACATAATAATTTCAATTTGAAGCTTGACCGCAGTCTTTATGCAGAATATTTTTAAAACTAGCTTCCAGTTAAATTCAAATCTTGTTGAGAGGCTGCTTCTCCAGAGGAGACCTGGACCTGGAGAGGACCAGCAGGATGGTTCTGCTGTGGGCGGCGCACTGCTGTTCATTTCTGTAGGTTACAGCGAGGGCAATAAGATTCAGTTCTGCAGGGATAATAGGAGAGAAAAAGTTCACGCTCAGGTTTCTTCATGCAAATCAAACATCAGAAATCTTCAGAGCTCTGTGCCAGACAGAACCGTTTAACAATGAGGCTTCATCTCTAACCCGCATCAGTTTAACAACTCTGTTTGGATCCGGTACAGACGCCGAAGCCCCAAAAGAGCTGGGGAGAAGCAGAAATGTGCAAAAATGTGTTCAAATAAA
Organism: Callopanchax toddi; assembly: GCA_006937965.1. NCBI lineage: Eukaryota > Metazoa > Chordata > Actinopteri > Cyprinodontiformes > Nothobranchiidae > Callopanchax > Callopanchax toddi. The sequence goes on along the minus strand of SSNR01000637.1, from coordinate 62,898 downwards.
TGTTACTGGATCTAACGAGACAGAAATGTGGAACAATTTAATAAAAATACACAAATACCCCAAAAAACACAAGTAGGACATGAAAAAAATGCATAATTTTTAATATCTACTATCACCCTCGTAATGTGTTTACTCAGAATAAGGGACTGCATTGAAGTGATGCTTCAGTTCAGTCTACTGGTTCCTTTTAAAACAGGATAGTTTGACTAGCTGGCATTTTATAAGAGAGGCTGCTCGCTGCAGAACCAGAAAGGTGGAGCTGCACCAGGTTCAGCCCCGCCCATTCAACCAGAGTCAGCTCCCACACCTCCCCTGTGATGGACCTGGTTATTGGACTATTACACTGGGCTGTTAGATCCGAGAACGAGGTGTTGCATCTCCGCTGGATTCAGAGCACAAAGTCCGGCGGAGATGCAACACCTCGTTGTCGGGTAATGCTGCGAGCGTGTCCGCGGAGCTTCGTACGGTGCTCCTGGTCCGGCGCAGCTTTGTGCTGCGGGTCCGCAAAGCGCTCAGGGATTTCCCCGGTGCTTTGGCCCCCGCCAGGTTAAGCCACAGAGAGCAAAGCTAACAGCTGCTAATGGCGGCTAACACTACGCTGGGTCTGCTGAGCTATGTGCTGCAGGTCCGCGTAGTGCTCAGGATTACCCCCGGTGCTTTGGCCCCCGCCAGGAGCAGCTAACAGCTGATAGCAGCTAATGGCGGCTAACGCTATGAAGCAAAGTGGGCTAGTTGGCTTTCTCTGTTAGGCTCACTGTCTCTCGTTGTAGTTCGTATGACAGAAATTCACAAACTAATACTGTTACCAGATCATGACTGTAACCCCGAGATATTTAATCAATTTTGAGATGTTTTACCCTGAAAACAAGGGGAAACAGAAGGAGAAACAGGCAGATATTCAGTTATTTTCTTGTAAATTCACTCTTTTACAATAAAGTTAATTAAAAAAAGAGCGGAGGAGGGCTGACCCTGGTTGCAATAAAGTTAATTAAAAAAAACAAGTCAGCGGGGCTGTGTAGCGGGGCAGGGCTGACTCTGGTTGAATGGGCGGGGCTGAACCTGGTGCAGCTCCACCTTTCTGGTTCTGCAGCGAGCACTACTTGTTTTATAATGAACCTAACTTTATTACAACTAAACGCATTTACTGCTATCAGCCACAATAAATGGATTTTAATTAAAATGTTTTTGTTTGTTTGCATCACCTGCAAAGAAAAATGCTTCTGGCTAACAATGAGGAAAAGAAAGACCCTAAACAGTATCAGGAGAGTGCAGCTTCATTATTTTACGTTCAGTTTTATAGTGTGAACGCCTCGTGTCTCTACTGTAAACACGTTGGACGCAGTGTGTCATCCGTTCACAGTGCGTCACATTCAGCCTCCTCTCATATTCAGCGTCATTTCATTCACCTTCAGCTCTCTGTAACCTGACACCAGTACACCAGTGTCCCAGCCTGCTTCCACAGAAATAACCTACAGTCTGTAACACAATAAATACAAAGTCATGCTGATCTTTGACTTAAACAGGCAGAGTTACTGGCTGCTTCTTCAGCTTTTGTTACTTTTGATTTCAGTTTCGTTTTGGTTTGTTTTAAGCACCAAAACAACAAAGTTAGGACCAGAGTTTCTGCAGCTCCTGTCATCTGTTTAATATACACTGCTGTGAGTATTTGCCCCCAACAGATTTCTTCAGTTTTTGCTGACTCATCACACTGAAATGTGGAAAAAAACTTTTTCACAGCACTTATTCATTTTATACTCCATTTTTTCCAGTAAGAGTTGTGAAATTTGCCCGAATGCTTTTCATCGACGTTTGCATTGAAAATGTGTGCCTTAATTTTCTTTTCAACATAATTGACTGACTCCATGATTCCTAAAAAACAAACTCGGAACCATCAACAATAAAACTGGATATTTTTGCAAAAATAATTGGCATCAGATTCTGCAGGACCAGTAGCGTAGCCAAAAATAGATTTTCGCTGGGCCTAATGAAAAATGGGTGGGCCCAATAAATGTAATTGAAACAAAGTTTCTTTGTGAACTTCCCTTTTGTTTAAGCAGATCTGTGTCTATACAGTGACTCCCTCGTTTATTCTGGGAGTTACGTTCTAAAAATAACCTGCAATTGCGATGAAATCCGCCAAGTTTTATATTTTTACAATTATTCCAGATGTGTTAAGGCTGTAAAACCCCTCACTACACACTTTATGCACTTTTCAGACAGGCATTATCATTTTCACACCTTGATCTCTTGTTTAAACACTACGGACCATCAGAACCACTGAATAAATCACTTAATTGATGTTTCTGATCGTGTCTGACGAACACCTTGTGTTTCGTTGCGGTCAAAAAAAAACAAACAGCTGATGCTGAGAAGTGATCTGAGAGCTGCTCTGTGTTTATCACTAGAGGTCCCAATTTCAGCCCGAGCCATTGGGTCGGGTCAAATTATTACGTTAATTATTTCAGGTCGGACAGAGAGAAAGAGAGAGGAAAAAGAGAGAAGCGGAGAGCTCACAGTTTGGAGACGGCATGCTGCTGTCCATGGTTCTGATTTTGCAGTCTGTCAATCAGTTAAAACATCTTTTCTACCTGTAAAAGTTTAGATTTTCATTCTCACTTTGCTGCAGACAAAGAAGCTCATAAAGGAAGGGAGTATAAGGGTGTGACTCATCCAGACTCTGTCAGCGCGCAGAGAGGAGTCAGGACGCGCTGCTCTCCACTACTTGGAGGAGATCGTCAGGACGCAGAACACAATGCATTAAAAAAAAAAGCATGAAAATGTGCACAAAAGCAAGGCTGCAAAAGGTGAACTGTAAAAGAGAGAGGGACCACAGAAACCGACTGAAAAATCTTTGAACAAAGCATCCAAATTCCAAAGCACAGTAAACCTGCAACAGATTTTGCTCACTGACCGTTCAGCCAGGTCCTCCACTTTTTGTCTTTTGAAAAACTTTCAAATAAACATTTGTTTTGCCATTTCTAAAATGCTTTGGTTGACACTACAGGTCACAGCAGCATACGCACAGTTAGCAGCAGCTTGTCTGGAGAGTTCCGAAATTATTCAAAACAGCCAATGACAACAAGACTTGCAAATGATGTAATAGATAATAGTTAACTGAAATCACCACAACACATTTATGCTGTTAAAATTTATTCTATTTCATTTCAAAAAGTAATTGCAGAGAAACTACCCTGAGACGGAGCGCTGATTATCAGTTAGAAACAGAGCGGGCTAGATTCCCCCGTCATGACGGAACCTGAACGTGACACGATCCAGATCTGCATCCATTTGTTTCAACAAAACAGGAATGAGTGTGTGCCATTGTTTTCCCATTCCCACTCGCGCGCTGCAGCGTGCCTTCACACCTTTGCGTGCTGGTTGTTGCACGGTGCGATTGTGTGCCTTAATGTGATTGTGCGTGTCTCTTTTGTTTCCCTTTTCTCTGAGCAAAAAGGCATCAGCCAAATCCTGTTAGTTCCATCTTCATCACCTGCTTTCTCTACAATGGGATCACTGGTGAAAGCGAATCGTTGAGTCTCCCTGAAGAAATGCCTCCTCGCTCTGAGGCATCGTTAATCCGCCTGCGCTACAGAGAACTCTGAGTTTCATCAGTGTTCAGATTATCCTAACACTGAGTCCACAGAGAGGGCAGTACTCTACAGTCGGTAAAAACACTGATTTCCTGCTTTCAGACAAGCTGAGCAGCTTCACAGTGAACTGTATGGGGTTAGTTCTATAGCAGGTTCTTAAACTCCTAACAATAGAAAAAATATCTTCACTAGTCTGTCAAGTTAATGCGCCGTTCGCTCAAGAAAACTCTGTTTGAAACAGATATGTATCTCAAACTAAAGCTATGTAACTCCTGGTATCAGCTTAGGAGTGACGTTTGTTTAATGGTGTTTTAATTAGTCTGGATGGTCTTTAGTTGACATTAACCCGACTTTGCTCTCACATTTTGCACAGTGCACTTCTAGGATTTAGTATATACACAATCATGAGCTATTGTTTACTTTTTGTACACATAAAGTAGAAGTCTGTGTGTGTTAAAACCTCTGGACACGTGCAGAAAAGTTCAGAAAAAGAGTGTTCACAGAAAGTTTGTCGTCCTTCCACTGCAACCTCTAAACATGATGCACGACTTCAGATAAAAGAGCTGAAATTGGCTGCCTGGGAGGCCAAAAATGCCTGAAGTGTGTGTGTGTGTGCGTGCGTGTGTGTGTGTGTGTGTGATGTGATTTGTGAGGTGTTTGTTGGTATGTGAGCATATTATATACAGTATGTAGTGACTATTTTGGAACATTTATGTGAAGATTTCTCTCATTTAATTGTAGTTAATTCGTGTATCAGTTCGGCATCAGTATATTGTGTGTGTGTGTGTGTGTGTGTGTGTGTTACCTTTGGCAGGCAAAATGAACCAACGTGCATCTGACACACAAACAAAATACCCTTCACTGTCCTGCTGTAGGAGGTGCGTCTGCCACGGGCGGTTACTTACACTCACAAACACACACACACATGGGCGGTTACAACTGCTTGCCAACTGAAACACACACTTACAGTAGGACAGTGACATCATCTCTTTAAAACTGACATGATCACCTCTAAATGCTACTAGAATGTGAGCTGGACAGTGATGAGTAGATTTAACACAAACACACACTCTCACACAGACACACAACTATAGATTCTCCTATAGATCAGCAGACTTTCTCTTCTCTATAAACCCAAAACATGACCTCACCTCATTTAAACCAGTCGTGCTGCACAACAGTAACCTCTTTTCTACTGCAGAATGTTTTATTACTGAAAACTGAAGCTTCAGTTTAAAGTTTGAGATGTTTATTTCTGTGTTGAACATAATAAACAAAAGTTTTAAATGTTTAAGACGAGAGCTGGTGACGTCTCAGCTGCTCGTACATCTGGCTAGTGAGACCAAACGTTCCTGTTAAAATAAATGAGTACATTTATGCATTTTAATGGAATTATTATTTTACTCTGGGTTTTGCACATCATTATTTCTGCAGCTTGTTTGAAAATCCCTCTAATCTCAGGAACTTTGTCTGATACAGAATTTTATATCAGTTGTCAGTTTAGATGTATAGATGTTGGTAAAAATATGGGTCTGTTTCTGCAATGTCTTATAATATAACTTTTAGTGAAAGGGAATAAAATGTTAGAAAACTAATAACAAAAGTGAAAATGAATAGCAAAATTGTGTGATAAGTACATTTTAATGTGTTAAATCAACACTAAAAGTGAGTTAAAAGAACACTATTTTGAGTTAGTAATGCACTCTCATGAGTTAAAAAAAGTTTTTTTTAACTCGGCTAAGTGTTAAAAAACACTAAAGTGTCACAAAATAACACTGTGTGTGTGTTAAAATTTAACACAGTGTGTGTGTGTTAAAATATTAACACTACTCAAAGTGTAAATTTAACACTGAGTCGGCGAGAATTATATAAACACCAGCATAGTGTTAAGTTTAACACTATAGGTGTCAAATTAACACATCCGATTTTGCTGTAGGTGAATAGGTCGTTTTAGTTTCTCGCCATGTAAATTCTTCCTGATACATTTTACTTTCCATAAACTCAGTTTTCTACCTGATGTTGACTCTATAGAGAGAAAAACTAAGACTTTTCATTTAATAAACGTATCTTTATCTGCTTAAATTAAAAAGCACGAGGAGCTTTTAGATTATTATTTAAATGAGAAATCCTTCCAATCACTCATTAAACCTAATAATGACACGTCTGTCATTATAGTGACAGATGAGACTGAGATTTCTTGTGTTTCTCCTCCAACCTCCCTCTGAACATGGAAACAAAAGACATCAACAATGCTTGAAGCTGATGTTAAGGTCAAAGTTCAGCCTTTGTTTGTTTTTGTGCTTGCACAAAACCCAAGGCCCTCCGGCTGCAGAACAAACAGCCTGTTTTCCTCTTTGAAGAAATCAGTGTTTGGTTCTTTATTCGGCATGAAGAACAGGTGATTTTATGATGCTAAACAAACACAGTGTCTTTATTTCAAACGACAGACCTGACTGACATTCAGGTGAAAATAAAGGTGATTTTCTTTAGACTGAATTGATTTTATCAGTAGTGGATTATTTGTCTTTGAGGTTATTTTTAAGCATCCCCCTTTTTCCCCTTCAGCTCATCACTCACACCTGTTCTGCATCTGTTAATCAGCTCACCTGTTCTCACTCACTGATCACCCTCCTGCACTCTGTTCTCCTCACCATCGTCTCCCTGATTCCTCGTTTTCTGCTCTCACTCAGCTTTTTGTATATTTGCCAACTTTCATTTTACAATAAATCTTTTAGCACAGAAGTTTTCTGGCTTTTCGTTTATTGGATCCATATTAAACTACACTAGTTAAATATATGGACCCTGTTACAAACATTTATCATGGATTGTGGGTTTGACAGTGTCAATTAATTTGCTTGAGCAACTTCACAATAATGATGCTGCAAATATATGGTTGAACCACAGCGGATGTGAACAATTAAGACTTTTAATAACAAAAATACCAACAATCCCGCAGAGCTTTGTGGTATTCAGGGGGTTCAGAATCTCCACTACAGGAGAAGTAACAGAGAGGAAGTGATATTTTTATTTGCTTTTTTCTATTTTTAAATCCTCACCTTTTCCCCTAAAAACTCAGACATGAGCAACAAAAAACAAACAACCTTCGTAATGTGTTTGGAAAAACTGAAGAAAACTAAAAATCAGGACAGAAAAACATTAATTACAGCCTCTTTTGTCTCTTAAAACTCACTGCAGTGAAAGAAACCTCAGAATATTTGGAAAGACGATCATTGTTAAAAGGTTCAAGTAACAAAGGGGGAAGTTGCACAATCCGGCAGTTGTGATGTAATCACAGTGATTTTGTCATCCAGGCCGATCAGAAACTCCATGTGAAATTATAGAGCAGCCAGCGTTTTGATGCTGCAGGGAGCTGAAAGTGGGAACTGCACAGTTCTCCGTTGAAACGAAGACAATGAAGAGAGCTGAACACAAAGCGGAGAGCAGAGGGATGTGTTCGGGTTAGAAGATGAACTCCTTTAGGGAGAAAGAGGGGTGAGGCAGCTGCAGCTTCTGTTTAAGTGGAGAAAAATGATATCTCAAGTTCATCGACAGGTGTGAAACAAAGTGGAAAAGAGTGGAGAAGGTCAGTTTAATGGAATAAAAATAAAAGACTGAAATATGAAAGGAGAAAACATCTTAAATGGCTGGATTAAAGTAAAGAAAACAGACGGAGAAGGAGAGAATGGATTTAATATTTAAGGAGGTTAAAACATGTCTTCTTTAGCACTTAGCACGCTAAACTCCCTGTTTGTTCATAAGAGATGAGGCAGGAGAGCCTTTTCACTCTGATGCCTTCAGAGGGATGAGGATGTTAAATGAGCTAAAAACTAAGGAAACTTACAAGGTAAACAACACAACAAGCTTTTAGAACTTTTACACAAACCCTTGCAGAATGTTCTCGGTTCATCTGAAGGTCATCGTTACTTATTGCAGTCTAATTTTAGGAGAACAGGAAACCCCACCGATAGAGCGCCATGTGTTCCTGAACCCAGCTCTGTTTTTGTTGTTATTTGACTAAAACCACTGAGTTTAATCATTTCCTCTCCCAGAACTAAACTCATTTTTTTGCCACATAATCTGGCAGGGATTTGATGTTGATCAGATTAAAAACACTTTCCTAAATCAACCCTTTCTCCAGATTTGAACTCGGCGACCTTTACGTGTATTTTTGTCTGTAGCTGTTAAAAGTACCTCCTCCTTCAGTTTGGTATAAATTGTTTTGTTTTTTTTTACTTTTTTAAAATGTTGCAGCACACTGACACAATAGGCCATAACATCATGACCATCTGAGTGTTTCTTTGCTATCCAAACACCTCTAACACTTTAGGGAGTGTTGTTAAATGTCTTGATTGTCCCCTGTAGGCCTTTTGGACCCTGCTGGTTGTTGTTGGTGGTTTGTATCGGAGTATGAACGGCGGATAAACAACCCATATTCTGTTCTGTTCTTTTGAGCCATTTCCATGCATATTTTCTAGGGACATGTTTTTCTCTGGTTTTGTTTTTGCTGCAATTTGCTTGCAAAAAAAAAAAAAAAGTCGTCCACAAAGTCCCTCTAAATGTCAGGATGCAGCTTTTCTCAGCAGGACATCGTGTTGATTCACACCATTCCTCTCTAAGTTTGGGGTCATTTGCAAAATTCTTTTACACATTTTTGTGCAATTCACAAACAACTTCATTCATTATACAAACAAAATTATTCATACACATTTTAAAGACACATCCACATTTTTGCTTGGTTTTCTATCATCCATAACTGTCAGTCATCTGGATCATTTTTTAAATTGATTATTAGGAAATCCTTTTTGTTGTAAAGTGTTTTGGACTGAGATGCTGGGAGGAGGTAAAACAGGAGATTGGTGCAGAGTGGAAGGGACAACAGAAGGTTATCGCATGATTCTGCAAACTCATGCCAAACCTAATGGAGCTAGCTACAGCAGGATGACCCAAAACACACCTCCAAAATGTGATTAAACATCTAAAGCCTGGGTCCCACACAAGGAGTAAGCGCCGCTCTGTCCGTGTAGTGCGCGAGCCGTGAATTTGAAAAGAAACCATTGTAATCAGATAAAGTAGTCCCCCTAGGTCCGCCACGTCGCGTCCCAGATGCGTGGGTCTCCGCCGTGGCGCTAAAGACTGGCAATGGTTCTTTTTTTAAACCGCGGCGCGTGCGTCACGACCAGTGACCAGTAAGTTACGTTAAAATTGTAATAGATTAATATTACTAGTTACAGCAAAAAATGTAGTTGTATTACATATTACAGTCCCCAAAAAGTAACTAAGTTACACTACTTTTAGTTACTTTGAGTTACTTTTGGCAAAATATCTTATGTGACGGCGTTCTAAAATACTATAACTGATCAATTTACATTTTCCACAAGAATGACACCAGTAAATACTGTATTTTTCTCACTATTTTATTAAACTACAGTCAATCCTAAAACATATTTTATTAATGTCAGTCTGTACATCAGCTGTTGATACCGCTGGGCTTCAAATATTCTCTTCAGCTCCTTTTCCACAGCAGCACACATCTTATCCAACTCCTTGGCAAATGCCTTTTGGGGGTGGGGTGTTGTAACTAGTAAGTTACTCAAATTGTAACTAGTAATATATTACTTTACATTAAGAATAATGTTAATATATTACTAGTTACTCAAAAAAGGAATTTATTACAGTAACTAATTACTTTGTAACTAGTTACTCCCAACACTGGTCACAACATTCTGGAGGACTTTATGATGCAGAAATTATGACAATATGCTGAACCGCCACTAGTACGGCAAATATGAACAACCGCCAGTACATGGACGAGGAGCGTTTCATTGTGGAAAATTTATGTAATAGAGATTTTAGAAACAGACTATTCCAATAAATAGCTCACTGACCCTTTGTTGAAGCATTAAAAGATAATCCCACAAAACACGACAGTAGTTTTGATCTAACTGATGCGCTTCATACTTCCTGGTCTCAGTTCCCGCGGGATATTGTGACTATCGCGTGATTTTACAAGCTGCGTTCAACGGCGCTCCGCTCCCAGGGGGACTAGTAAATTTGCCTCAGACGCGGCGCTACCACAGAGCGGCGCTTACTCCTTGTGTGGGACCCAGACTTAAGAGTAAAGCCTGGGACACACAGAAGACGGATGCATCGCGCCCGCGCCGTTTTAAAAAAAACAAAAACATTATAGTTATTGAGAGTGGCTACACGGAGAACACAACACAAACGCCGGTCCGCGCGGAGGCGCTAAGATAGGTTCCGGTTCTATCTCAAGCGCCGCGGCGCGACATTTACTGCTTTAATACGGCGACTTTCCAAGAAGCGTTCAGCCTTAAATAGGCTGCATAGCGCGTCCTGTGTACCCCCTAGACTGCGGCGATTCTGTGGCGCAACGCATCCGTCTTCTGTGTGTCCCAGACTTAAACGGTGAACTGTTACTGTATGGAGCGGTCAGCACAGTCTCTGGAGATGCTTGAAGTTTTTATAACCGTTGACCTCTGACTTAATGAAATCCTGTTTTGGCAACAAAATGCTTGAGAACATTCTAAATTTTGAAATAAATCATGTAAAAAGTCTGCTGATTTGCCCAGTTTGATTTGTAGGTCAGAAACAGTTGTATGGCTTCTGATCTGGCATCAGATTTTGAGCAAATGAAAGCAGGATTTACCTCTCAGAGTGTATAATGAATATGTCACGAGCCAAAGTGTTTTAAGTGTTTGAGGTTAAACGATTATCAGTAACTCAACGCTCGACAAAAGGTGGAGCAGCTACAGGATCCTGGTCCTTTTAGAGACACATTGATGGGACTTGAGTCAATCTGCTAATGCTTATCACTCGTTATGGTTTAAATCAAAAGTTTTGACCCTGATCGTAACAAATCGACCAAATATTTGCTCTCTTCTGTTAATAAGTAAGCATCGGCCTTCATTTGGGAAGAACATTGGGTCAAAATGTGAAGAGAAGTGAACAGAAACACATTGATTTAAAGGAGAAAACTAGTTCTGAATGCAGAAATAAAAAGACGGACAGGAAGGAAGAAAATGATTTGAGATGAAGGTCAGAGAAGTCATCCATTAAGACGGATGCACCGTTGTAGGTGGTGAGCTGAATTATTCACAACAGCAAAGAAAAACTCAGATGTCAGGATCTTTTTCTTCAACTCTATTAAATCAACTGGATTATGATACATGTTAGTAATATGCAACTTCATTTATGTTTTTTATTAGAAAAAGGACTTCCAGCTGTTTTCCTCTCTGCCTAATAAATAGGACGTATAAATCACTTTAATCAGCTCAGATGAGCACAGTAAGCGTCACCATGAGGCCAAACAGAAGTTCCCTCATTTAAACGACCAATCAGGCGGAAGGAATTGGGCAACTTGAATCAAACATAAGTAACACTCCATGAAATTAAATGTCGCATTAAAGTTTTCAGTCTGTGTTTGTCAAGAGATTTAAGCATTTACTTCACACAGTTTGACATTTCATAATATGTGGGCTTTCTAATTAATTCAATATAGTTTGCATAAGCATGAATATTTCTACACAATTACACAGACAATAAAACCAACCACACACAGCGATGACTTAATAAACAGTCGTTATTTCTTGGATTTTGTTTCTGAACTTGCTAGCTTGGATCATAAATGACTGATGGGATATAATTATTGTTTGTCTCTCAGCTCTCTCCCTCTAGAAACTTCTTTTTCTTTGACTTTATTACATATTTCAGACTCAAGATGATGCTTGGCCCCATAAAGGCTCTTAAAATAGGTCAACACAAGGTGACGATACAGTATTTGCAGTAGAGGGTCCAGAGGGAGAGCGGATTATTTGTGGGAGGATGACATTTTCACTGCAGCCTGTTTGTCGTTTTTTTTTCTCAGTTCATGTTTGGCTCTCTTATCTGTGTTCTTCTATTCATTTTATTATGTTTTTTTGTCTACTTGTCTCTTTTTTCCCCCCTCTCTCATGGTAACAAGATGACCTTTTTTGTAAGTGGCCTGGTGTTTTGACACAATCAGCTAAATTAGGAGCAGCTCTCGAGCACAGACTGCATCTTGTTCCCGTCTCTGCCTCGTTAGCTGTGAGAGTGTTTGCAGGTTTACAGGTCAGTGCATTCAGAACACCTCGGGCTCACAACAGATTCAACTTAAAGGTCTTCAGTGAATGTGTGTGTGCATGCCAGCTTATGCGTTTCACTTTGCATGATCCACATCTGATCTTCATTCTTACAGAAATGTTATCGAGTCACGAGAGTTTTCCGTCTCAATAAAAATGGGTCCGTTCTCTTCATTCTCCTTCATCATTATAAAATCGGGTTTATTACATGTTGTATTTTAGTTTTTCAAAGACTATAACTTCCTGTTAAATTTAGCAAAACAATGTTTAAAGAAATGCAACAAATAAAAATATCCTCATGATTTCCAGTAGCTGATTGAATGTTACCTGACTGTTGAATTAATATTGATTAAATATAAAAAATACTTTTTAAAAGCAATGGCTTCAGATTGTGGCTGTTGTTGATCAGAAGCACCTCAGTGTAGGGCTGGGCGATATGGCCTACAAATAAAATCTCCGATTTTATTATTTTTTTAATTCGATTTACAATTTTTTTTCCGATTTCCCCCCCTACACATGCAAACAGCAGATGTGGAAAAAACGGACGGAATCACGGAAATCCCCAAACAAAATGGAATTCAGTATAAAACGTGGAATCTCACGGAATTCTCTTATATCTGCAAATTAGTAAAGAAAATAATATTTTCCGAAGTGTTTTGGCCACCCACTGTACCTGCGCACGCAGAGCGCAGCTCTCCTCTCCACACAGAGAAAAAAAGACGGTCCGCTTTGACAAAGTCTCACTGAAACACCTCCAGAAAATTCAACACGTGACGTTTAGTGCAAAGCTCAGGGCAGAACAATATCCAGATTACCTTTATGAATCTGAAGAATGACTTCTCTTCTTTAAGTTTAGTCGACAGACAATGGACTAGCAGCGTAATGTAATGAGCTCCGAGTCAGTCATGTCTGAAAACAGGCAGCAGCGTGGAGCTGGTCGAACCGTACTACGGAACATTCAGCTAAATTATTAGAAGCGAGCCGTGAGGTTATTGGAATTTGGGAAAAGACAAAACAGATTTTTAAAGCGACTGCTTCGGTGATTGTTTTTGCTGTTGTTCTTGTCGCTAGCAATAATGCTATGTGAAACTAGCTATACGGAAGCTCCGGGGAGCCAAAATATGCCATTACACAAAAACTCGATTTATTTGTTTTTTAAATCGCCCGCAACCAAAAATTTGAATTAATTCATTCAATCGATTTATCGCCCAGGCCTAACTCAGTGTGTTTGTCTCTGGGCTGTGTGTTCAACCTCTGAGCAGGGCAGTTTCAAGACTTTTGGGGGCCCAGGGCAAGATAGACTTTGGGCCCCCCTGTCAAAATCTTTGAACCCCCCTCTGTCATCTTTACATGCACAAAAACCCCTCCACCATTTAGCCACTTTATCTTATTTTAGTCTGTTTTTTATTAAACAGCACTACTTGAAATAAGGTAAATATTTTTAAATATGATCAAATTTTGAGTAAAAAAATCTGCCCATGGAGAATAGTTTATCATAGTGGTGCAACGGATCAGAAAACTCACGGATCGGTTCACGGTTTTGAGTCACGGATCGAATCAATTTTCGGGTCAGCATAATGAAAAAGAAAAGACAAAAAACTTTGCTCTCTCATTATTTTCTAAAACACTGAGCAACTTTTTTATGCTCAATCCTCATAAATACAAACTGCATTTAACTCAAGATGTCAATCTGATGCTTCAATAAAGTTTTGAATCATATTAAAACTAATTAATGGGGGAGATAGACTCATATGCGCACCTCAGGGGTCACAGACCTGCTTCTGTCAAACTAGTGGTCACAGCTGGGGAGGGGGGGGGACGGAGGGGCGTGACGCACGAGGCGCTGCTCTGTGGCTCCTGACTGAACTCCGGTTATATTAACGTTTATTAGCTCGTATAAAAGCCCAACATAACGTTATCTTAGACAGAAATAGGTGAATCTAGTTTGTCTATCAGAAAGATTCCAGCTGACGGAGAGAGAGACGGAGGAATCAGAGGCAGCGCGCGCGCAGTAGAGACTGGATCAGATATTGATCAGGGATCCTTCGTTCTGGTGTACTAAAACGGCTGAAGCCAACAGAGTTAACCTCTATACGTGATGCAAAATGAACGCCTTTCTCAGAGGGGAATTATCTGCAGATTCAGAGCGCGTGAGCACAGAACGTCGGGGATGATTTAGCGACGCACGCGCTCTACATGAACCGCGGACCACGTGCGTTCTGAACCGTAGAGGGTGATCCGTACGAACCACGGATCGATGATGATCCGTTGCACCCCTAATCATTATTAAGAATATTTACCTTATTACAAGTCATGCTATTTTACAGTAAAGATTTATTTTTTTTGCATTTATTTCATAAACTGTAATTGTCTGGGGCCCCTAACCAGTTCGGGGCCCCAGAAAAATTGCCTTGTTTTCCTGCCTCTGAGCTGCTGCCATCAGATGCATGACCAACCAGTTACTTCGTTTCTGGACACCAACCATCATTCTCTCCTTTTTCCTGTCGTTATCGTTTCCCTCCATCTCTTAGACCGGCTGTTTTTAACAAATTCACTCATAAATGACAATGAAAGCATGTTCATGAATCAAAATCATATTAGTTCTGCAAAGAAAAAGCTGCTGAATTATTGCTCAACAGAAAGTTTTATTGTGCGTTTATTAAGAATCAAAACCCAAATATTTTATCTTTGTCTCTAATCATTTGTGTTGAAATGAGAGTGAACTTGAGTATGAAGTGTGAGTCCTTCTCTCAGCTTTTTGCCGCAGTGAGTCAGTCACTTGAGATACAAACATTTCATGACACAAAATGCATAATAACGACCACTTTTGAGAAATAATAGTGTTATAAAATTAAAGTGGTGGAGCCTGGAGCATGAAGCTTCATTTCAAAGCATTTAGAGTGACTCTTATGAAAAATGATGGCGGTCTCAGAGCAGCAGACTGGATCCCAGTGAAGTCGAGAGCAGCTCGCCTCAGAAACACTGAGGGACTCGTCAACTGTCCGGGGTTCAAACGGTGTGAGACGTGCTTAATGAGGGAAGCACTGACTTGATTTTTAATTATTATCAGAGTGAATATTAGTGACTTTGTTACACCAGTTGGTTTAAGTGACACCTGAAAAGCAAGTAAAAATGTGTCTTAGAGCAAACATTTCCTACATCTGTATATAAATGTCCTCATTTAATCCTAAAGCTTTTCAAAATAAAGGTTTTATGGTTTCTTCTATTCTAACTCACTTTGCCGTTTTTATTCAAGTCATCATAGAATTTATCTGAAACTTTTATGAGAAACTTTTAATAAATTTAAGAGACCTCAAAAAACCCTGCAGCTCTTCCCAGAATACTTTAATGCATTTATGAGTCAGTTTTGAACTAAATGTCAGCGTTTGGTTGTAAGGTCGGCGGTAATAAAACTGGAGGTTTGTCATTTTGTTTAACATTCAGCCACCGTTTTGTTGCAAAATATCCACGAGATGTCAAAAAGGTTTAGCAGGAATTCAGTCTAATGAGAAAACCTTCAATGATTGATGTAGTCTGGGTGGATTAATAATGGATTTTAGGCTCAGAGGACAAAATTAAATGTTTAACCCAAATCGCTAGTTTATATTGGTACAGCGGGTAAATTGAAGTGTTTTTCTAAAGGTTCTATTGACCAGTTGTCTGTAACAACTCATCCAATACACACGTGAAAAGAAATCAAACCACTGGTGGAACGAGGAAAACACAGACTGACAGTTGAGTTCATTATTTCTCGTTTTCTTTTAAACCTGTTATTTCCAGGTTTTTCTGAATCTCTCCACTAGAGGTCACTGGCTCTTGGACGACTTGTAGGATGAATCTTTTCACTCCTCTGTCTGAGATCTTGTTTTGAGCACCTGGTTGTTCAGTTTAGTGTGAAATTATGTTTTTTTCCACCAGAATATGACCTGACATTGCTCTCTGGAACCTGCAGGACTTTAGAAATTCTTCTTTAACCAACATATGATATTTCTTGGTAGCATTTTATAGGTAGTGGGAGTGAAGCAGCTGATACTGATTTGCACTAAGTGACAGGATTGTTTTCTAATTACTGATGGAGTCCAGCTGGTGTCATGGCTGCATGGTGGCGCGGTTGCTAGCACTGTTACCTCGCAGCAAGAAGGTTGTAAGTTTGAATCCCGGCTGTGGCCTTTCTGCATGGAGTTAGCATGTTCTCCCCATGCATGCATGCGTTTCCTCCAGGTACTCCGGTATCCCCCACAGATCATAACATGCATGATAGGGTGATTGTTAATTGTACGTAAGTCGCTTTGGATAAAAGCATCTAATGAATGAATAAACATGACTTTCCATGCCTTTTTGCACCTTCCTTTCTTCACGTGTTTAATACTTTTTGACTGTGTCGTTCCACGTCCTTTATGAATGTGAATTGGATGGGTTGTTACCGACATTTGGTGAGAATTTTATGTTAATGGCAGCTTTAGAATCATATTTACTTAGTAATTTGGTGACATGTTTAATACTTATTTTACCTGCTGTTTGGGAATAAAACTATATTTTGAGTAGATGGATGAAACAGTTATTTTTCCTTAAAGAACATCCATGTCATGAACTGGGAGAGATGGTGAGTTGGGTTGTAATGACTCTCATAATTCCACATTATAGCTCCACTTGCTATTATTATTATTATTAAATCAATGATTCATGCATTTGAGGGGAACACCAATGAAAACACACACCAGTCTGTGTAGAGACTTGGTGCATAAATTAATGCAAATTTTCAGTGAAAAAAGTATTTTAAAGGCATACTATGCAGTTTTGCTTGTTTTGGCACCCCCTAGTGTCTGTTTTAAATCACTGCCGTAAAAACGTTAGCGCCATTGTTTCTGCTCCCTTTATCCTGTCAATTTCCCATGGACTTAATAACAACATGCAGTCGTTTTAAAGTCAGTGTATCAGTCTCTGACTGACTTTTTGTGCACAGGATCTCACATTTACATCAAACAAACAAAAATCAACTCACTAAATGACATTTTTATACATGTGCAGAAGTTCAGTTTTCTTGATGATTTTGTTATAAAACCTTTATGTTCTTTAAAGAAATAAATGGAACCCGAATCTCCAAAACGCTCAAATGAATAATTGACCAGTGAACTTCATGTTTGATAGCAGTGATGTAGACAGACAGAGTCCACTCTGGGTTCAACTAGTTCTGTCTGAACACCGACTTAAACAAACCTGAGTTATAAATCTATTTATGCCACCAGAAATGATCCAACACATGATCTGACATGTTTTGGTTCCTTTGAGTGCATGAAGCTCATTCTCATTAGGATTCCTTCCAGACTCCATCTGATCATGCTGCATTGTTTTGTCTCTCCAGGGAGTTTTTCCTGCCAGCTACGTTCACCTGAAGAAAGCCATCGTAACCAACAGAGGGTAAGTTCAGAGCCCTGGGAGACCTCATCTGTGTAACCTCTTTGTTTACTTTAAAAAGAAATTTGCAGAAACATCCTACTTTTTCTGCAACAATATTACATTAAAGCGGGACAGATTTTTAGCTTAGCTGGGCAGTATTTATAAAAATACATTTACATTTGGGTCACTGATTATCTAAGAAGTTCTTTTCATCCGGATTAAATTAAGATGCATCTTGTGGGTATTTTTCAAGAGTAATTATAGTAAAAACTCACAATAACTAGTAAAAACAACACATTGAGTAGATACACATGAGGTTGGGTCTTTGATAAACCCGTAGGTAAAACTCTCAGATTATTTCTTCTCTTCACATCATCTGGATTCCTGCTCAGTCAGAACCCAGAGGAGAACAAACAGGATTTTCTTCATCTTTTTCTAACTTAATGATTGCTGTAAAGCCTTACTGCTCAGAGATCCATTAAGAACCTTCTTTAAGCAGAGAAAGTACCAAAAAGTTTTGCAGCACTCTGAATGATATCTTTAAATCACTGATTATGTAAGATAATGCTAAACTGAATCACTTGTGTCTGCTGTAAGCGGGATAATGTTCTCGTGGAGTGTGCTTTATTTTCTCCAGAGCTGCGAGGCGTTTCTCCTCTGCTGTTAAAGCCATTTATCCTGTGATTTGATGTATTCCTTTTTTTCTTTCAGGGATCAGTTGTTTTAAAGCTCATTTACTGAAAAATAAGGCATGAAAATCCTCTTTTCTGTTTCTTTGTACATCAACATGTCTTAAAACGTTTGTGTGATGATTGAAAATTGTTTACTTGAAATGAACCTTTGGTACAGATTAATGATAAGTTTAAGATTTTCTTATAAAAGAAAACAAATCAGTTGGAATTAATGAATCTTTCTCCTGATTAAATGTTATACCCTTCAGGGCAAACAAAACAGCTTCAGAGCTGCAAGTTAGTGAGTATTGAATATTAAATGCTGGTGCATGATGACGAATATTATTAGTGTTGGTCAAGGCCTGAAAGTAACAAAACACCAAGTGTGGACAGTTTAAAGAAGTATGGTATTTTAAATTTTACTAATTCATTTTTGTTTCATTAAAGTTTCATCTCCACTGTCTCCTAAATTCATCTCATGGAGGCGAGAGATGAATAAACATCAGTGAATCTCTTCTCTCATGATGTCACTGGGAGAGCTGAAGGATGGTCAATAAAACGGAGGTGTTTGAAAGATGAATATTCAAAGAAAAAATTGAATCACTGCTTACTTTGGGTATCTAACTTTAAAGTTTATGATTTTGCCCTTTTTTACACTAAACAACGTGACTATAAAGATATTTATTAATAAACCTTTTAGGTTGTTTAACAACTGAAGTTGAAATGTGATCCATCGACTGGTCCGCGTGAACGAAACCCTTTAACGAAGTCTTAACGAGGTCTTAACGAAGTCTTAACGAGGTCTTAACGAGGTCTTAACGAGGTAAGAGCTGGGTCTTCCAACAATATATATTTAAGAGAAGCTACAACATTTGAAATAAGAGGCCATAAAATTGGTTTATTGTTAGTTTATTTTGAACATAATTGGAAAATAAAAGAGTAAAAGAAACAGATAAAATGTAATAACATATAAACAATAGAAGTCCCTCTAATCATATAACGGTTTCATGTTTGAAGTGGGATGGGAAGAAGAATTAAATCCGTTGGTTGAAATTAGACATTATACTCATGTTTAAACATTCAGTAGAATATAGATTCATTATGAAATTGCAAAAAGTATTATACATGCTAAAAAAAATGCATATTTGTGATTTAAAAAAAAATTTGCCCCCTGAGTTTTAAAAAGCGCTTTCAGCTGCAGTTCAGGTTCAATAACAAGTTCCAGTTTTTACTTCCAACTAAAGCAAATCCTGAAAAATTGACTAGATTTTTCACAATGAAAAGAGCAGAATAATAGATGACCCATAAAACATGCAGATAAACAAATAATTTAAAATAAACAAAAGTATAAATCAGAAGTTTTCAGTTTAATCTGAGTTTTAGGACTTGTTTGAACAATAAGTTGAATTTCAGGTTTAAGACTTTGAAAAGGGAACAGCTTGATGACAGCAGTGGTCTTGATCCTCTCTTTGTAAAAAATGTCTCCTGTCCATGTGGGCTCCACACCAGGCAACAACTCACCCTAAAAAATGACAGCTGCAATTCCCTCTAAGTTCTGTACAGCTATTTTACCCTGACCCTCACTCACAGCGCTCACATTCACATAGCTGTCTCTGGGAAGAGATGACTCATAGGCAGTGACTCAGTCCAGGTAACGACAGAGGCCAGTGATTAAATGTTGGACTTATTTTGGAGGCTGTCTGCATTGTGAAGAGGGAGGAGGAGCAGCTCTAGAGGACTTGGATGATGTTTGGATGTAGCTTCAGAATGTCGAGGGCATGAGAGGTTTTCCATTCTGTTGTCTTATATAGAGGTGGGATTCAGACCTAGATGGAGGTGAGATTCAGACGTAGATGGAGGTGAGATTCAGACGTAGATGGAGGTGAGATTCAGACCTAGATGGAGGTGAGATTCAGACGTAGATGGAGGTGAGATTCAGACGTAGATGGAGGTGAGATTCAGACCTAGATGGAGGTGAGATTCAGACGTAGATGGAGGTGAGATTCAGACCTAGATGGAGGAGGGATTCAGATGTAGATGGAGGTGGGATTCAGATGGAGGTGGGATTCAGACCTAGATGGAGGTGGGATTCAGACGTAGATGGAGGAGGGATTCAGACGTAGATGGAGGTGGGATTCAGACCTAGATGGAGGTGAGATTCAGACGTAGATGGAGGTGGGATTCAGACGTAGATGGAGGTGGGATTCAGACGTAGATGGAGGTGGGATTCAGACCTAGATGGAGGTGGGATTCAGACCTAGATGGAGGTGGGATTCAGACATAGATGGAGGTGGGATTCAGACCTAGATGGAGGTGGGATTCAGACATAGATGGAGGTGGGATTCAGACGTAGATGGAGGTGAGATTCAGATGTAGATAGAGGTGGGATTCAGACCTAGATGGAGGTGAGATTCAGACGTAGATGGAGGTGAGATTCAGACGTAGATGGAGGTGGTATTCAGTATGCATTTGCACATTGAACGCTCTGCAGGAAGCTGTGAATTCATCAAAATGAGAAAGGAAGTTTGGGTGAAGGTTTTCCAGTTTTCTACAGAACCAGTCAGGTTTAAGTGTCCAAACTTGTGACTGGTACTGACATTCCAGTAGATATAGCTCTGAGTGAGTCAATGCCTGAAGTTGATGTGTTTATTTTTGAAGACAAACTGAGAATTCCTTTGACAGAGAGTCAACAGTGTGAGAACTAGACTTATATACAAGATGTCAACCAGCATCAGGGTAATAATAGAAATGTCTTTAATATTTATTAAATTGTAAAAGATTAAATTCATGAATGAACTGATGAGGAATCAAAAAAGTATCTCAGAAATAGATTTTTTGATTTATTTTATATTTTAAGTGCAGTCGTGGGATTTAAATGTTTTTGAAGTAAATAAAAACACTCAAAATTAGTCAAGAGCTCTCTTCAACTCATATGAGAATAAAGAAAGAACAGAAAGTGTTTTGAAGATTAAAATGCAAAAGAAACAACAGATGAGGACGGATAAGATGAGACAGTCGGGTGGAGGAGACATAAATATGTTTTAGAAGCAGAATGTCAAAACTCATCAGAGTCAACGTCCTTGCATATAGAGAAGGTATTAAAAACAGAATGAGATAATTATTCCATTAGACTGTTGAGAGAGGAAAAAGGCAAAGAGGTGAAACTGAGAAACAAAAGATATGAAAAATAAAAACAGACTAGAGTGAAACATCAGCATGAGCTAGAAAAAATATGAAGGAACAAAAAGAACTCAAACTGAGAGATGATGGTTGTTGGCCAGAAGGAGAACGCCTGAAGACAAACAAGGATTTTAGAAATTGAATGAAGGAGGGAAAGAAAAATAGAAGAGGAGGGCAAGGCTGTGAAATCCAAATGTTACTAATGTGGGTGAAATCAGCTGCTGCTCAGCTGGGAGATCAGCTGATCTGGTACGTTAGTCTTTTATTATTTAATCAGTCATGAGACGGAGAGAAAGAGGGACAGAAAACAGGAGGAGGGAACATGTGACGTGGCTTGAGAGAGAAAATAATAAGGTTAGCTTATTGTGAGTTTTTGACTGAAACAGTCAATCAGTAAACAGATTTATCCAACCAATCTCTCTCATATACAAACATCAATGGGGAAACATGGACAAATAAATACATGTTAGAATTAATTCGGAATGACTTGTTTTATAATATGCAGTTTTGCTTGTTTTGGGCGCCCTCTGGTGTCCGTTTTAAATCCCTGCATTACACAAGTTAGCATATCGTTTCAGCTTCTAAACGCCTAAATCTACCTGTTGAAATGTCTCCTCAGCCTTCATAGCTTTCTACAGGAGCGGTTATTTACTCTTTCAAAGAAATCAGCTGTGTTCAAGCAGGGAGAGATTGAAAAAAATCAGGAAGCATGAGCTAGAAACACTCCAGCGCTAGCATAACAGCTAGCCACTTTGGGTTAGCCTAACCCTCGTGAGACATGTGACTTCCTGGGTACCGTGACGTGACGGAGATTTTGCAATCGTGGTATTCCGGATCTAATCACCAGATGGGGCTAAGTGACTTTTCATTAACTCAGTAAAGGGTCATATTAGCACATAGCTACTGGCTCAAGGAAAAGATTTAAAAATATGAAAAAGTTGTAAATGATGCCTTTAACATTTAAAGTTGACACAGGGTCTCTGGCTGTGTCCGAAGTCAGGGGTAGGATGCTTACGAGGACGTGTACTTGCTGGTCTACCTAGGTTGGGTGCTTGCTCGACCGCTAAGACCGGAAATAAACGGCTCTGAATTCAGACGGTCTAGCCTCATACTTATCTCCGCCCCTCAGTCCAGTCACTTAGCAACCGTGACAGCGTCGACCGACAGGCTAAAGCTAATTAAATGGATCTAAAAGAAACACTTTAAGCTCTTTTATGGTGACTTATTTCCTAAATTTCCATTTAAAACATTCAAGCTATCTTACATTGATTTCTTGTCTTAAAGCGGCTCTCTGGAGCATTTTTCTCTGTATCAAAGTTTTCTAAATGTTCTAAATGATATTTCAGGTCTAAACTATGATCTATGGGTTGAGTTCCACAACATCTGTCATTCTGATGAAGACCCTCCTTCCTCCTAGAGACCCCTTTCCATTATTTCTTGCCGCCGACATTTTTCAGCCAATGAAATTCAAATTTCTGCATTCTCTCAACATGCACGCGCATCGACCAAACCTGTACCAGTAGGGGGCGCTGTCGTACAGGACGCTCCGTGTGTTTCTCTGCCGTCTCAGCCGTTCACTGAGGACTCACAGCTCATTTCTACTAAAAACCTACCCATTCTCCAGCTAAAGATGGATTTATTTTTATTTTTAAACCTTTCACCTCACAGAATGGCAAGGCTTGACAGGATTATGCGTTTATTTTGGCCAGAAAGTTCATCCAGGGCCGAGTCAAGTTCAGCTTCAGAGTCCAGCAGCAGCTCTCTGCTAACAGAGCTAATATCAGAAGCAGCAGGGACAGAGAGGGCTCATCAGACCCTCGTAGTATTGTTGGAATAAGATTGTGAACTGTGAGTGATTAAACCCTACACACTGAGCTGTACAGTTCATGTCCAAAGTATATGCGCCGCGTGCACGCGCGCACACGCGACCGGACACGCGTGTCGAGATGTTTTGAGGAGGAGCCTTTGGACGCTAGATTCAAAAACTGCTCTCTTGCTGAAATCTTCCGGAGTGCCGCTTTAACTTACATGAAAAATAAAACATTCAACCTCTTTTGTGGAGATTTTTATTATTAAACTTCATATAAAGATAAGCAAAACATTCCTAAACACAAGCTTTTTACTGTACTGTACAGCTCTCTGGTCTTTTCTGTTACTGCTGCAAAATTGATGAACCAGTAGAATCCCACGGCCGGCACGCAAAGCATCCTGGGATAGCCTTGGCCAGCGAGGATACACTAGACCCATCCTCGAAATTGTGGTGGAACGAGGACGCATGAATTCGGACAGCACTCGTCGCGGCGCTGTGACGTCATCGGTCTCGAAACGCGTCCTCATAAGCATCCCACCCCTGAATTCGAACACAGCCTCTGTCTTCGTCTGGTTCAGTTGCTGCCATCTTTTCATATTAGAAACTGTTATTAAGGTAACAGAAATCATAAGTAGTGATGGGATTTATGGGTCTTCGAAGGGAGCCGTTCACCTCAAAGAGCCGTTCAAAAAACTGGCTCTTTTATGGTTTTTTAATTTATTTTATTTTTTTTGCAATATTTTGAAAAAGAAATGTCATGTGGAACTATATTTGGGAACACTCTTTGTTGCAACACCTGCATGTGCATCGCTAACTTTATTGATAAAATGATTTAATTAACAAATAAGTTTCTGTTGAGGTTTCCTGGGTAATACAACTCAGACACAAAAACAAATCATTTTACCAACACATTCTGTTTTGAGTGTCATATTATGAATAATAGTTGAGATTCTTGTCTCTGAATCGGATTGTTTTTGTGTTTCTGTCCAGACCTCATGAGACCGTGGTGCCTCTGGAAGACCCGATTGTCACCGAGGTGACATCGACGCTTCAGGAGTGGGCTCTACTGTGGAAGCAGCTCTATGTGGTAAGCTGTAAATAATATACATCAACAAGAAAGACGGTGAAATGCAGCACAGTCATGTGTTTTAGGTCATTATGTAGAAGAAACACCAGGCCAGGTTTTGCGACATGGATTTGATTTAATGCTAAAATCTGCAAACTTACTTTGTCACTCATGAAACTTTAATACTTACATTCTGGATTTCCTCTAAACCATGACCTAAACCATTAATAAATGACGTTTTTTAGTCTGAATTTATCACAAAAATGTTCTAAAGATACAGAATTCAATACAAATAATGTGTCTATCAAACATTTCAAACACATGAAAGCTGTTCTTGTTTTGTTTCTAAGAGACGGTCGTCATTTCCCTCTTGTCTGACAGGATGATTGTGGGTATTTGTGTTATTGTGTTGCTGCTGAGCTCGTTTTGACTTTAAAACTTAATATCAGCTAACATGACGTGTGTTTAGTTTTCGTGTTTCTGGGTTTCTTGTTTGGTGGCTGGATATTGAAGCTGTTTAGTGGTTCAGTTGAAGGAACATCCGTAAACATGTTGACACTCAGAGGAAAAGGTGGTTTTCAGACATTTCACATTTCAATTGCAATCAGTTTTTTTTTCATAGTAAAATGTTGATTTCTCTTCTAGTTTAAATGCATGATGCTGTTTACCTGTTGCTGCTGAGATACTCTTGATTGTAAGACCTAGACATCATTACATCTTACAGATAACTCTGACATTTACTCTGCTCCTCCATCGTCACCTCTTTTCTTATTTTGTATTGTTTACAGGTCATCAGTCTTTATTTTTAAGTGTGAATCCTCTACAGCTAATTGGATAAAGCAGCCATTCTGTGACTGAAGCCTTACTGAAATCTAAATGTGTCACTTTCTCCTCTCTTTCTGCTTTGTGGGTTGGTTTCATCACTCGTCTTCCTCATGTCCTGCCTTCTGTCACTCCATGCTTTCATTCAAAGTTTTGTCTTTCCTCCCTGCCAGAGTTGAAGAGATGAAGGACAGAATTGTCTGCATGTGTGACATATTTTTGATCTCACATTGGTGTCCTGTTACTGAAAATTCAGCTTCAGCAGACGTTCATGCTCTGTGTGCAAAGAAAAACATGCAGATGGGAAATAAAAGACACAGATTTAAAAGGATGAGCAGACAAATCAGGATGGAGGATATTATGTTTTGGATAAAGATGAGCAGCACAGAGCTGGTTCATCATTTAGTTTCTATTTCAGATGGTTTGTTGGTGTTATTAAAAGTGTAATTTACAACCATGACTACCTGGTTATCTGTATAAATGTGTGTTATTGTGGTAAAGCTTGTCGCCATGGATACAATTGCGAAACAAAATGCAACAAAGATGATTGGATAGTGAATCAACCAGGAGAGGCTTAACGCTGGAGTTTCATTATTGTTTATTTTAAAGTTGTTTTTATCTTCAATGATGGGTTTGGTTTGACAAAATCAATATAAATTATAAAAATTCATGATATTTATAGTGAGGAATAAATGATATCTATGTTAGAAATTATAAATAAAAAAGAGCAAACACCCCATTTTAGTAGCTTTACAAATAAAGGTCTGAAGGGGAAACTTTTATCATATTTGCTGGTTGTTTAGGGAGTGAAAATGTCACCCTGAGGTCAGACAGTTCAGTGCTCAGCTACTGTGATAAAATCACTAACAAGTGAAGTGAATAATGTATCTAATGTGCTGGAAGCAGAGCGAATCGCTGTAAGTTTCTGAGTGAGTCTGACTCTGTTGTTTCGTCGGATTATCTTCAAACATCTGCTGAGCACTTCCTGGTTTACAGAGCAGGAAACGCCTTGATGCACAATGAAGAGTGAAGGCTAAGCTCCAGTTACCTTAAAGGTGCTTAATGAGGAGGAAAAAAAGCACAGAATAGCTTCAACATTTGATGTCATTAAAGCCCAGAGATGACGCTGGGTCTGAGCTGGAGGTGTGAGCTGCAGACCACCCAGTGTCTCCTCAATGGTAGCATTAACTGGAAATTAGGGAAGTACCGATACCACGTTTTTCAAAACCGATCCGATACCGATACTTAAATCTGAGTACTCGCCGATACCAAGTACCGATACCGATACTTCTACCACACAAAAAAATGCAACAAATTGGAATAGAGGTTTTATTTTTTCTTCTCTGCTTTTTACAACAAATAACTGAGTAAGACAAAAGAATAAAATATATTAAAAAATGATCACAAAACTAAAATATAAGGTGAAAAATAACCATTTTCTGTGATTTCACAGTGAAATTATTGCAGTTTTCCACATTTTAACCAAATAAAATGAACTATTTGGCACCATCTCCAGCTCTCAACCCACACTGTTCCTCTTTAGCTCAATAGCTCCCCCTAGTGTTCAATATAGGAAGCTACAACAGAAATCACAAGTCACAGACAGTGAATCCACTGGTATCGGTTCCTGGTATCGGTGCATCCCTACTGGACATAGATAATGGATGACAGCAGGGTGCATTATGGGAGGAAAGATGGTCACCAGTGTGATGCAACACCGACTTACACCTTATAACAGACCTGAGCTTTGATTCCCTCACACACTTCATCAGATCTGACAGCCTGACTGACCTCCAGGTGACCTCACTGGACTAAAATCACTGAGACTGAACGTTTTTATGACTTCGCTGCTTACGTCCTGGTGTTGACACAACAGGGCAGAGTCTCAACAAGTCAGAGTTGTCCTGTGGGTCCAAGAGATGTAACGTTAACACGTGTGAGAACGCTTGTGCTCGTCCTTCATCGGCGGTGACACACGTTTGACCCCTCAGACACAAAAATCTGCAGAATTCCCTCTGAGGGGAAGTTGATGGAGCTGAAGTTTGTAAAGGTGACAAAAGCAGTGGAGCAGAAAACACACACACACACACACACACACTGTTGATTTGGTACGCATCACTCCAGTGAACACGCCACACCGATGGAGTCTCTGTTACATTTTATTCATGTCACCTGGTTATTTCTTTGTTAAACCTACAGCTCGTCCTGAGTTTTCTGCAGTGGTTTGTTTTTCAGCCCTTTTCATGCAGCCAGAGGTGTTTTACTGTCCTGAAGTCAGAAAATACATGTGTTTCTGTTGGAAGAAGAAAAAAAGAGACATCTGGAAGATTCTGAATGAATCAATCAAGCTCCTGAAGGAGTTCCTGATGACATCACCTTTCATTTCACAGATTTTAAACTAAAATCTTTTTATCAAATCTACTAAACAGCATTCATCTGATTCTTTAACATCCACAGTTTTATAGGTTGAGAGGACAAACTAACAGTGTTTTAGTTTTCTGAGGACGTTTTAATTCCAGGTGAGCTGACTGATACAAGCTGACTGATTTAAGGCGTTTCCTTCTGACTGGTGTTTTACAGTCTGCTCTGTTTATTCAACAAGTGTTGATTTTGTTCTAGGAAGTTGTTAATTAAAGCGAAAGCCAAATCCTGTGAGATCGAACTCAAAAACAAGTAAAATTCCAACACATTTAATAATAATTTGCACACCTTTAGGCTTAGCTTTAAAAAGAAGCAGTGCTTTTCTCTCTCCAGCAATAGAAAGTCTTGTGCAGGGAAGTGTTCTTAGTCTTTACACTTACTGTATGTTGTCAACCTGATCCTTTAGTCATTTTAAAAATGATCCTTAATTAATGTGCCAGAATAGGAATAATAACCTTTCTCTGCTTTACTTCACCAACATCGTTCTGTGTCAACTCTTTTTCCCAGTCTGTTGTTTCTTATTCTGATGTCAAAGTAGTTGTGTAGTGTGTGTGTGTGTGTGTGTGTGTATGTGTGTGTGTGGGCAGGGTAAATGTGTGAACAAGAAAGAGGGAGGAGGAGAACCAGTGACAGTCGAATAATGATGGAAAGATGTGGCGAGGGGGATAAATGCAGAACGACGGATTTCTTAGTGAGCAGACTGGATGCAGTGGATGTCTGAGTGTTCAGAAGCTGAGAGGAGAAAAAGGAGGAGTGACAGGAGAAGCACAGTAGGAGGAGAAAGAGGGAGGGAATCTGTTCTTGTCCTCTTTCTTTAAGCTTTAGAACGAAAACACGTTTTCTGTTGCTGTGCAGAAATGGCTCAGAAACACAATGTTGCTTCAGTGTGGGGCAGAATGGCTCTAATGTTTAATTTGTAAAGTTTACTTAGTGTAAAATTTTAACATTTTCACTATGTTTACGGGGGAATTTACTCTTAAATATATTTGTCCTCCAAGGTTGTTTAAAACGTTGGTGAGAGACTCAAAATCAGACTTCAAAATGATAAAATACTAACAAGAAGCAGATAATTAAAGGTGTAGAAGAAGAAAATCAAAAATTATAAATAGACTCTAAATGAGGGTGAGGATTTGATCAGGAGCATCTGAAAAAAATATGATAAAGATGATAAATGTCAAATCAGATAATGACACAAAATTAACAGGATGATGTTTGACAATGGAGGAAGAACCAAATCCAACAGGAACACAAGAAAAGATTCAGACTCTATCTGCCGGTAAAGCAAAAACTAGGGATGTCCGATATTATCGGTAGACCGATATCAGCCGATATTGGCATTAAAATGTAATATCGGAAAATATCGGTATCGGTTTTTGTAATGACACACATAACCTTTACATACTATGCACATATTATACATCAAACTCTTCAGCTAATTCTCCTCTTTCTCAAAATGCAAATCTGATGTATAGTGTTGGAGATATTTGTGTTTATTTGGCACACCTTACATTAAATCCTGTGGATTCAGCATTTCCCAGCCAACCTTGAAAGCAACATCTATTGGCAAACCTTTTGATGACATCATCGATCCGCGACATTACTTGCAGCATAACATGTAGCGTGAGGACTCCGCCAACATGTCTTTGGTATCGGTTTATATCGGTATCGGAAATTAAGAGCTAGACAATATCGGATATCGGTTAAAAAAAAGCCAATATCGAACATCCCTAGCAAAAACCTTTAAAGTGAGCTAAGACAAACATGTTTTTGCTATTTTAATAGTCCCCATAGCTGGAGACATACTGAGGCAGCATAGAAGGGAGGATGTTTAAAAAGAGAAATCAAAAAGCAGCGAGAAAAACAATTTAGAAAAGATAATGATGAAAGAGAGAGGACGAATAATGAAAGAATCCTAATTCTCTTTTGGAACTTTAAAAAAGAAAAAATATTTATTTAGAGAAAACAAAAGCAGCAAGAACAAGAAAAACAAACGACCTGGTGACTGTGAGAACTCAAAGTGTGAAGGAAAATATCTATTAGTTCTTCAAACTGTATTAATAACACAAATAAAGTCTATCAGATGATTCTACAAGGACAAACTATACAGTCACATAAAGACAGATCCGCCAATTAAACTGTGTGTGTGTGTGTGTGTGTGTGTGTCCTCCTCAGCCAGTTGCTTTGTAGTGATTTGTCACGTTATATTCATCTATCAGAAAGGCAAATAATTCTGTTAACTATCAGATTTAATATCACCGCGTTCACAGAGTTTAAGGAGGAAGGAAATGTTCATTTGATTTTTTTATGTCCGTCTTTGCATAGGATGAAAAATTGACATTCCAAACAGATTCCTCTGATACAAATACTGAAAGAAGATGGAAATAAAAAAAAGTTTGAACTGGATCGTAGCAAAACTCCCATTAAAATCGATTCTGTTGATTTGTGTTTGCAGGTTTTCTGTCCTTTAATGTTTATTGATCACACAAATAGTCACTTCTAGATTCAGACTGCAGCATCACAGGTAACAGGTGAGATCACACATCTTCAGATCAGACGGGTCAGAAGGTGAAGCTACAGACATGGAATGCTTTGTTTGTTTTAAATACTCTTTAAGGTCAGATCAGGGATTAAAACGTGTAAACATTAAAGTTAGGAAGCATGGCGGCTTATAAGATATAATGTAGTATCAGCATGAGAACATTCATCTATTAAGTTGACACACTCTGCACACCACACACAGCATACTGGACACACCCCTTCTGTAATAACAACATTAAAAGTCTTGTTCAAAAAGAGAGAAAATGTGTTTATTTGATCAAATATTAAGATTCTTGTTTTGTGACTATTTCATGTATTTCGTCAAGAGAGCAGTTTTTGAATCCAGCGTCCTATCCAAAACACCTCGACACGAGCATGCGCGCACACGGCACATTTCTTCGGTCTGTAAGCTGGGCATAAACTGTGCAGCTCAAACTGTAGGGTTTAATCACTCACAGTTCACAAATCACGCCCCCATTGTTCGAGGCTCTGATGAGCCCTCCGTTTCTGCTGCTTCTGTAGCAGAGAGCGGCTGCTGTACTCGCAGAGAAATGACTCTGCCTTTTTTGACCAAAATAAACGTGTATCCTTGGCAAGCCTTGCCATTCTGTGAGGTGAAATGTTTTAAAGTAAAAATAAATCTGTCATTAGCTGGGGAATGGATACATTTTTAGTAGAAATTAGCTCCATCTCCTCCATGAACAATAGACTGAGACGGTAAACAGAGAGAGAAGCACACGGAGCGTCCTGTACGAGAGCGCCCCCTATTATTACCGGTTTGCAAGAAGCGTGTGCACGTTGACAGAAAGCCGAAAATGCAGACATTTGAATTTTATTGGCTGAAAATGTTTGGTGAATGACATATGTTGTGGAACTGTACCCATAGATCCTAATTTAGATCTGAAATATAATTTAAAACATTTAGAAAACTTTTATACAGAGAAAAATAATCCACCTAGCTGCTTTAAGCTAAAAAAAATCACACCTGACCCTCATGAGTAGTGCATTGTGGGTAAAAAAAACAACCTGTTACAGTTTAAAGGGAAACCTGTGAAAACAAAGCATTTGTGAACATTTCTGATTCATCAGCGCTTCCTGATGAACAGAAAGAACAAACTCTTTAAATTTATTTGGATGTTTTTTCTGTACGTGAAAATGTTTGTAAACAAACAAATATGGTAATTAGGATCCCAATTAATTTAATTATTTAAGTCTTTTCTTTAAAAATCCTAGTTTTAGGCCAGGAGCGACTTTCTGATTTAGATTTTAAAAAGAAAATCTGATCTATTTGCTTATTAGACTTAAAATATAATGATGAACCATCCATCAAGCCCATAAACAATTCACCCTCCTTCCTTCAGGCAGAACACTGAGCAGCCTCAAAGGCCAGGAGGCATGAAATTAGATCTAAATCCAATTAAATACACTTACATTAATGTAAAGTTATTATACATTCATTATTATTCTTGTACTTTTCCCCAGCTTGTTATATTTATTTCTTTGTTGATCGACTAGTGCATATGTGTCAAACACAAGGCCCGCAGGCCACATGTGGCCCACCACGTCATTTAATGTGGCCCACGAGAGCTTAAAAGGTCTGAGTATTCAGAAATAAATAGGTAAAAAGCGAATTTTGACCAAAAACTACATTTCCCACAATGCATGTCAATTGTGTTACCCGCGACTTGACGGCTTACCGCCACTACAGGGCAGGGTGCACACAAGCAGTAGGCTGGTCCTCATGAGAACCGGATTTCGAACGCGCCTTTGCGGACCAGCGCTGCGCGGTCCCGATGGGAGACACTTCGATCTGACGAACTTCACATCCTGTTGCAGCTCAGTGAATGAGTGGTCACATGACCTCTGAAGCTAGTGGACACACACGGTAGGACCTCCGCTCCGACACACACACACACACACACACACACACACACACACACACACACACACACACACACACACACACACACACACACACATATACGGGTTTATGTGGTATAGCTGGACCTTTTTCCCAAACAGGCCCGGTGGTGGTTTACATGGACTACCCTTTCCAGAGGTCCTAGACCAATGAGAGATGGATAAAAATGCTGCAAAAAATCTGAAAAAAATTCAGCTCACTTTGGTGTGTCTATACACACAACACAGCGTTTTTTACAGCACCCTGACTGTGCTGTGGTTTGTATGGGCCTTCTTTTTGGTGGTTTATGATAACCACAATCAGGCACTATGAGGACTTTAAAGGGACATTTGCATCATATTTGGCGCCATCTAATTTGCATATATACACACCTGGTTTATGAGGACCAAATATACATTAAGGGGACTTTAAAAGGACAATTGCAAAACATTTAAAAATCTCCAAATTAGCATGAGTACACAACCTGACACCAGTCAGCATTAACATAACTTGTCATTTATTTGTAAAACAAATATAGATCAGACATTTAAAGCCTTTTTTTTATATAAGTACAAACATTTAAAGAAAAACTGTCTTCCCATAATAACAAAATAACTATAATTTTCACAAACTAAGTCAAAATTGTTGAAATGCTTTTCAAAAAAACTTAAAAGTTTGTTGAAAACATAAAAAACCA
The DNA here is from genome assembly GCA_006937965.1 of Callopanchax toddi. Taxonomy (NCBI): domain Eukaryota; kingdom Metazoa; phylum Chordata; class Actinopteri; order Cyprinodontiformes; family Nothobranchiidae; genus Callopanchax; species Callopanchax toddi. Next base: position 30,689 of record SSNR01000637.1, on the reverse strand, counting down.
GAGAAATACCTCTCAAAAAACAAAACACTAATATATTATTATAAATGAGCAGTGTTGCCACAGTTACTTTGAAAAAGTAATCCGACTACTGATTACTGATTACTCCCTTAAAAAGTAACTTAGTTACTTTACAGACTACTTGACTTTAAAAGTAACTAAGTTAGATTACTAGTTACTTTTTTAGTTACTTTATTAGTGACATTCAGCTGCCGATGACTCCTCCCCTGCCTCGACTTTAAAATAACCTCCAGTTTGACTAAAACACAGAAGTGAATTTTAACAGCAAGTCAACAAAATGGATCTCCTGATATTAAAGTTGAACTTCCAAACTATTTCCTGAAAAAAATACTTGGTTTTATGAAATATAAATTAAAGAGTCTTTCTTGACCTGACATTTAACACTTTTATGGCAAAACTGCCTTTTATAAAATAACTTGTTTATTACTGTAACTATTAAATTACTTTTAACATGTTTTATTAACATCAGAACATTTGATTGAACATTAGAACAAACCTTAATGTTCTCATCTTTATCTGACACTAACTCTAAATCCTGACTGTATTTATTCCAGATAGAAAACGATCATCTCTCTCCTCCATAGTTTCTGTTTGTGTTGATGCAGCTGGTTTTTACAGTATTAACCTGAAATCCAGGTCAACCCTAACCCTACCTGACCCTCTTTTCTAAATATACTTTTTGGAAAAAGTTTTGTTTGACAACTAAATCTCATCTTTTAGAAAGATTTATTTAATTATTTTAACAAATAAAAAAAATTTGAATTTAAAGTAAAGTAAAATTCACAACTATGACTAAAATTAATAATCTAGCTCCTGTTATCAGCTGTTCTTTAGACTCACCTGTTAGTTCCTTAAAACCGGAGGGTTTTAGGACCATGAGGAGCTAACATCAGCTCGTGTTTCTGCTGCTGCTTTGTTTCCCGACTGCTGCGTTTGTCTGAAGGATGCGCCATTAAAACGTCTCTTTAGTTGCTGGCGCTGCTTTGGAGCTTCGGCTGCATTCAGGCTGCTAGTCTGCTTGGCTGTCAGACAGACGGTCAGCTGCTCGGGTCGTTCTCCGTTTGTTCTCAGTCTCACACTCCTTAATAAAGTCTAGACCCCGAAGATAAAACAAAGCTGTTGTATCAGAGGAGTTTACAAAAATAATGCCCGGATATTCAGGTAAATAGGCTACTTTATCACAGGTCAGTGACTCCTCCTCCAGCTGGAGCGACTCCTCAGCTGTGCTCGTGTTGAAAACGTGACTCCACCTCATGCTGGGAACGTGACACAACGCCGCTCACAGAGATGCAGGAAGAAAATAAATATTTTAAGGAAATGGACAAAGATAGTAACGCAAAGTAACGCACAGTGGCTCGAAAAAAATAACTTTAATCAGATTACTGGATTGGAAATAGTAACGCGTTAGACTACTCGTTATTGAAAAATGACGTAATTTTAGAGTAACGCGTTACAAAGTAGCGCGTTACTGGCAACACTGTAAATGAGAAAACAATATGACACATAACTATGTCATAATCCATCTTTGCTTCAGGGATTGCCTGTTGGCAGTTATTTCACAGTTTCTCACAAAGTCTCTTGTATTTTGCACTGTTCTTTGACCTAAGACAGGGTTCTTAGCCAACCTACAATGACTGTACTCAATTTTAGAGGCCAGTTTTCCTTGACTTAAGTGTGTAACGTCAGCAAATACGTTATATCCTCTGAACTTTGACCTTTGTTGATCATCACAACAATAACCCATCTTTTTCCCAATAACTTGGATTAAAATGACTCTTTTATTATGTTGTAACTAGGGATGTCCCGATCCGATCACGTGATCGGAAATCGGCCCCGATCACGTGATTTTGGACTGATCGGAATCGGACGTCACCTCCCGATCTTGACTCGGGTTTCCTCTTCATGCGCACCGCCC
>SSNR01000637.1:17449-28746 GCA_006937965.1 Callopanchax toddi | reverse complement strand
GGTATTTATTTGCTCAGGACCACTAGTGTCTTTCCTGACAGAACTCAACACACAGTAGAATATGAATTACAGATCTTTGTGATTGAATTAATAAAAAAAAAATATTAAAGGTCTCTAAATAAGATAATATTTAAACTACTTAATCAAATTTTCAACAAAATAGTTTATTTTAAAAGTGAATTTAGTTTTTTTTCTGAAGATTAGTCTTGGAAAGGGCTGTGTCTTATTTGGGGTCATTAACAATATTGGGAACGTTGATAAAGAGCCCATTTGTTTATATAATACTTAATAATGCACTAATGTTAATACAAGTAAAGTGTTACCCCAATTCATTTAAAGAAATGTAAAATAAATGCACCAGAGGAAAATATATTAATATTAGTGAAATATGCCTATTTTATATTTAGTCGACTAAAATTCGGAACATAAAGCATATACTGTACATTGTCCCTCTCCAAGAAAAAATTGATGCTACTCCTCTTCCACATGATGCTGCAGAATTCAGCAAAATGCCAAAGTCCCAGTGCAAGACCTGTAGTATGACCATGCCTCTTCAGTTACTTGTTAGTCACATTGAAACCTGTGAACAAGTAAGCCAAATTCACCAATAAAACAGACATCACTACCATGTGTGCTAAACAAGATTTATACATTTTATTTCTTATACTACTTTCCAAATGGCAGCAAACAACATTATGGTTTATGTGGCATGAGGAAGCAATGTTGTGGAATTTTAAAGAATAGTGTGAGCTAAAACGAAAAATTACCACAAGTATAGCTTTAAGTAAAAATTTGTGATACGTATGTGCCTAACATAAATGTGTTATGTAACACTATTTGCTTTCTTAGGAAGCTGACTGTGAAATCCTCACTGACCATGCAGATCAGAATGAAGTTCAATTACAGGTTAGTTCACAAATCAGTTAATGTGATCTGAGCAATCCATTCCATGCAGATCTTTTTAAAATTATTTAATGATCTGCTAGTCAATTAGCTGTTGCAGACTTTGTTACATTTGGACTCTATCCCTACTTGGTCTAAGTTAATGACACTTTCTTCTACAGCCTTCCTGTCCTGTTTGTGGCAATCATTACCCTGTAGCTGACTTAGTCTTGCATGCCAGTACATGTGGTGATTGGTAAGTACATTTTACTACAAAGCTGTGACATACTTCATGGTTAATATATACACGTACTTATAGTATTTCTTGTATCACTTTTAGTATACTGTCATAGCAGGGGCTCATCTTTTTCCTAACCTGTGCATCCTCCATGGTCATGTTAACTGTGACTGAGCGTTCTTCATTTTTAAGACTGTTTTGGTATTCTGGCAATGCTTTAGTTTCTTGACAATGCATTGATTAGACTTCCTTTTCTTTTATTCTAAATATTTCCTTTCTATTACTAATATAAACCGTACGTATCTATCTCCTGATCTTTTTTTTTTCTTCTTTTCTTGTGCACCACCTTTGGTAAAGTGAACTGGATGACTTGCCAAACACAAGTTCTCAAGTTAGTGACACACTTCTCAATGACACCGGTGACATTAACACCAACATCCCAGTCAACAGTCAGGAAGGTACTTTCATACCAACCAGTGTGCTTATTGCTTACCAGAAAGTGTGCCGGCCTCCTTTTTATTTTTTAGCTATATATTAATCTTGCTGTGTTTAAAGTATGGAACATGATTTATGCATGCTACTCATGTACTTTTTTCTTTTAGCTGTTCCATGGAGAAAGCCCAGTGATCCACAAGATGCTGCAGCGCTGTTTAAGCAGCGTCTCTTACAAGAGAAGGAGCAGGAGCCCACTATCACAGCGTGCATTGACATTAGACAGGATCAAACATCCCAGAGTCGTGGCATCATTGCTTTCTACAAAAGACCAGAGACTGACTGGGCAAGACCTTTTCATTGTTTATTACAAGGTAATGCTTATAGTCCAACTGATTGTTAATTCACTATTTACTTTAAAGCCCTATTTAAAGTAAAGGCTTTTAAAATGCCTACTTGAAACCAGGTTATGTTGGTAATTGACATTTTTTTCCTGTTAAGTTTGATGTAAAGCAGACAGTAACTTTTTTTTTTGAATAAGTGACACCGCTGTTGGCACTGGGGTCCAGAGACATTTCTTCAGCTCGGCAATGCTAAAGTTGCAGCATGGCTTTAACATTCATAGTGGTATGTGTCAATAACCTTTTTCAAATACTGTAAGCTCATCCAGTCTTATTTACTTAATAGTCTGACAGCTACCTTTGATCCTACATTTTAATACAGAAATTACAAGCCAGATGTTAACATAACAATAGCAATCAATTGAAGTACCACTATATGCATGATTTGTTTAAGTTTGGTTGCTGTACTGTCAAATTTGATGAGTTATTTGGAAAACTATTAAATCAGTATGTAACTACTCTATAGCTCCCCCCCCCAATTTTTGTTGGTCTTTCACAGGCACATCCAATATGACCCTTCTCTTTGAGGGACAACAGGACCACCTAGTACCTTCTACTTCTCAGATCTTGGCAGACAGTGATCTCTTTGTGGTAGCTGGCAGAATGATTGGCCATTCTTTTTTAAATGATGGACCACGATTTCATGGGCTCAGCAATGCTATTGTTCACATGTTGGTCCATGCTGATGGAGACACTGTCACAGTTCAGCTCGAAGATGTTCCAGATCTCGACATTCGTTCCACAATTTCCATGGTGAATACCAATTTACTTCAAGCCTCAGTAAAATCAAAATTTAAATTTAACCAGTTTTATATGAGTATTACAGTGAATTCTTGCTAACATGCATTTCTAAGTAATTTTTAGGCAAAAACCCCCTCAAATGTGCATTTCTCCTCTCCATAAGCTTGATGGTCATAAACCCCTCTCTGAGAATCAGAAGGAAGAAGTTAACAGTTTGGCCATTTCCTGGGACGTGCCACCCGTCAATGACGAAAATCGCAGATGGCTGTTCCAGCAACTACTTCATCATGCAGTGAGATTTTACCTTAAAGTGATGTTAGATTTGTATAAACTAAGCAAAATATCTATAGTAATTTTTCTCAAATGGTTTCAGGTTATTGGCTGAACTAAAAGGCAGGCAAAACACATCAGAAAAGGTCTCAAGGACACCAGATTGTTGACCTTGCTTCAAGAGAGACCGGACACAGCTTCAGTCATCTTTCCTCGGCATACAGACAGCGTTCTGACTGCACAGGTATTCACTAAGATGCTGAATAAAGGAATGAAAACTAGATGGCAATAATAATACCGATATTTTTCTGTCTCGTAAAGTTGAGCTGTGTGTGCTGATTACCTTTAAGTTTCTTAACCAAAATCAACACTTAAGTTTAACTTGTAAAAATTTAGTTTAAAGTGTGCTTCTGCTGTCATGTTTCAGGCTGTTCTGAGCCACGTTATTTGGCCTGGAGATGAGAGCGAAGATGAAGATGATGATCTACCTTACCCACTGAGCATCCAAATGCAAACAGTAGAATTTCTCAAGACCTACATTGAAAAAGGCCAGTCTAACTGCAATAGGTATTTATAAGTATTGTCTTAAGTAATCTAATTTGTTTTATAATATTTTTATTATATTTACAGCCACTCCATTCCAGCTCAACCAGCTGATGAGGTTTTGGGTTGGGTGGGAAATTCCAACTGGTGACATGAAGATTGAAGTTGTGAAAGCAGACTATCTCAAATCCTCTACGTGTTTTGGAATATTGCGTGTGCCCGGGCACTTCCACGACTACAATGTTTTTTCCAAACATGTGGATGACTGCATTGCAACTTGTGCCACAGGTTTTGTCCTCATTTAGATGGTTACATTTGATAAGTAAACAATGTTCATTGCTTGTTGGCGAAGATTGTTGAAAAAATGTTTTACTGAGTAAAGACGTTAATTGGGCTTACCTAGCATATTGTTCAAAGAGCTTACAGCTTTTTTGTTCGCCCCATTTAAATGTGCCTTTTTAAATTAAGGACCTCATTATTTACAGAGAGGTTCCCTTGTTCTTTTCACTGAAAAAAATGATTTATCTGATGTAATCAGATTTCTCTTTTCCACATTTTGAAGCAGTTGCTTTATTACCAAATGTAAATCTAGACTGTATGTTCACATAAGTGGTATTAGTTGTTAAAGGCATTTGAAATTTGCCTATTAAAGTAAAAATTGTTGCTTTAGGGATCAAAAAGTTGTCCTTTATTGTTAATGTGACATAGATTAAGAAGTAATCAAATTATTTTTGCCCCTGTCAAGGTATTAATAAACTGATTTCTAAAAATTGGGTGTTGGATTAATTATAATGTACTTTACGCTTAAATGATTATGGACTAGGTACGATGCAAAATGGCAACAATAGACAATCGCACATTACTGAAAACAACTTCCTGCCTCAGGAATGTAGTTATCTTATTGATGCTGCTGTTGCTCAACAGGGCTTGAAACTGAATTGGAACACAAATTTAAACAGGGCTGCATTTAAGACTAGGTGATGGATGTTTGAGATGTTCACATTGTTCCTTTAGGGGTTGACATATAAAACCAAAAGGTTTTGACAAAAATGTTTATTTTCCATCAACATCAAAAAATATTCCAGATGAACTTATGACGTAATGCATGAACATCAAAAACTGCAAACAAAAAACCAAATTGTTATAGATCCATTATCTTCTGTCTTGGATATAAAAACTGATAGTTGATGCTCCTTAGAATACAACTCGACTACAAACATCTGTTGTGGTTTTTTTATTATTGTTATTGTTACACTAGCTGTGACTCCTGTCTGGCTTCAAAAATGCCCTCCACATACTGGACAAGGGAACTGTAAATGTCAGCCCCAAAACACATGGAGGGTTCCATGGGATTGAAAAGATGGTTTAGTCTTTCCAAAACCTCACAGTCAAGTGGAGAGACAAGTTCTGGAAGATGAATCCCAGTTTGGTCCACGTCTGCAAAGTCCTCATCTGCATACTCTGCCTGAAATTAGACAGTCCATCATGTCAATAAAAGCTTCAGAATAAAAGCTTGATTGTTGTCCCACTTATGCATTTCTTTACACAGAATTTTAAATATGCGACAGATACAAATTCTATCCTTACATCAAGATTTTCAGGAGGACTGACTGGATTCTGAGTCTTTCCAATCTCCCAAAGTTGGTTTGGGGTGTAGTTCCGCTCAGTCCTCAGTGAGTGGTTGTTCCAGCCTTCTGCAAAAGTGCAAATCTGCTTGGATTCGTGGCAAAAACACATACTGGGCACAGAAAAGGTCAGTAATATTTGTTGGATCCAAGAGTCTGTCTCCCTCAAGCCTGTGGAGAAGATCGTAGTAGATGTTGGACACAACATTCCAAACATCACGCCATAGACGCTCGATCCTGAAAACAAAACAATTTAGGAGATTATCATAACGTAAAATTTCTAAAATACATTCCTTCCTAGAAAATAGATTTCCAAACAAACTGCTAAAAGAATATGTTATAATTTGTAGCACAATAATTATATACTTTTTAAAATAAAAGTGAAGAAGTATCAGGTGTAATGACAAAAGCTATGATTTAACATTTGGCTAAAACAATTTTAGAATAAGAGTGATGTCGGAAATTAGTCTTACCTTTGGTTATGCACACTTTTGCCAGACATAAAGCTTCCCCTACCACAGCCTCGAATTTCAAACATGTATCGAGCAATTTCCACATTCTCTACTCCTTGGTCTCCTCTTACTCTGAAAATATACACAGAACCATAAAATATACAGAAGTTATTGTATTTCTACAACAGGAGTTGGTGGGTACAGAACTCAAAATATTTGTATTGCAAGCTCATGTTATTTCGCACAATAGTTATTTTTTATCTAGGAGCTGTGAAAAATATTTTTAAATTAATCATTTAAATAATTTTTTTTAATTACATTTAGCCGACAACCACCTAGAAGTTTGAGGTAACGTACACAGTATTGCATACTTTGAGATCAGGTTTGGGCACTTTCTGTTGCTCAAAGCCTGACAGAATTATGCTGGTTAAAATAGAAATGTGTTTTAACACCACATAAGAATACCATACCTAATTGGAATGATACTCAAGAAAATGTAGTCATTAGTAGAAACAATGTCTATGCTAATTCTAAACAAATTACAATAAAAGCTTTTAACCATTCTGAAAATGCTTTCATGAGCGGCAAATATGCATTAGCATTTACATGCTAAACAAGCTGATATTTTTACAAAACTGAATAAACTCTGAATAAAGGTGCTACGAATGTTTAACAAGTATGTGTTTTGCTTTAATGTTGTCTATTCAGCATTTAAGGGAGATTTATTTTTGCTTATCAACTGAAATATAGTATAGAACAGCAACAAAAAATGTTTTTGCATTATACCTAGATGGAAATCCATGCTTCTGAACAGCCTCCAGGAAGTACGTCAGAGCTGTGGAAGCCTTGTTATTGTTGGCTGCTTTCAAATATAATATCTGTAAGTAAAGAGACTGTATGAAAACCTATTATGGAGATCACATTCTTGTCCACTTTTAGTTAAGAAGGAAATAATAACACAAACACCTTTCTTGAGAACCCGTCGACACCACCAAACATCACAAGACCATATCTGTAAATAAACAAGACACAGCCCCTTCAGGGATAAGTTATGCTGCCTTTGTCACACACTGAGTATAAACTAAATTGCGATTTTTATCATCAAACTCTTACTAATCAAATGTGAAAATGAATCATCAATATTTTTAAGTAGAAGAAGCTGGTGAATTTCTGGATCTATTGGAAAAGTATGTAATATTGATATAATCGCCACCATTAATTCTGTATAATGACATTGGAGCCAAATAAAATACACAAAGTCAAAATGTATCTAAATATTTAACACTATTTGACATACATCATAAAAAATTACATTAAATTTTGTCCTATATTAAATATCATTAATCTCACACAAAAGTTAGGGGGGGAATGCAGAACAGCACATATAGTAAAATCAAATGTTTTTCATATGTTGGATTTAAATTAAACATGAATGGGCACAAACCTAGGACTTTGAATGTATGTTAAACTCACCTAATTAACTTATGGTTAGTATCGATGTGAATGAGTGACAGAGGACTGGGAACACTGTATGTCCTTCTAACAACACATCCAAGGTTCGCCATCCTTTCTAGGATACCAGCACTGTCTACACGGTGCATGGACTCCCAGACTCTGTTCCACTGCACCCGGTGGCCGAGAGCCCTGAGCCGTCCTTTCACCATTCTGTAGCCTAAAACGACATACCATTGTCAAACTAGGAAAACAGCGCTATGGAAAGCCATTATAGTACAGTAAATCGGATTACTGACTAATCATGTCATCCAGATATTCTTATTTATGGAAAAATGATAGCTATTTAACCTAAACAATGAACAACAACTTATTATCAGCACAAGCATATACATGAAAAACTAACCCAGATCTTTTGACTCCTGTTTTATGGCTGAAACTACACTGTCAAGTTGATCATCTGACAGTGAGCTGTAGGTTGCTCTTATTGAAAGGCCCCACTCTTCCATTCTACGGTGGACGGTTCTCTGTGATATGCCAAGAAGTTTGGCGATACAGGGAACCGAAAGATCCATCTTTATTAGATCAAGGAGGTGGTCTTTAGAAACGCACAACTTGGGCCTCCCCCGTTCACTAGTTGAGCTGTCAACAACAATGGTTGACCTTCTCCTGTCCATGTCAGAATGGATGAGGCGGATGAGCTGTTCAAGGGCTTCAAGTACCTATGAAATGCAGGCATAAATATATTGAGTTGAGGCAATGTAATCATTCAGTTTTTTATATCCTCATCCCAAACCCTGATACTGACATTCAGAACAAAACTTTATCATTGATTTAACAAAGTCAGAAAAGGCAGGATAACATTTTTTGTGTAACGCCATTCTTAGATGAGGAAAGAAAAAATAAGCAAATATAAAAATTAAATGCATGTATAGAAAAAATTTGAAAGCGATAACCAAAATTTGGACAAATTAACATACCTGCTGTGGAAAACTAACATGTGCCGAAAGAGAACATATAAGAGTTGTTGCGCTCACACAGAGGAACTCAATGTGATCAAGGTCCAATGGCTGCTGCTGGCAGGACTGCTCAAGCCTATTTTGTAGGCGTTGCAAAACTTGCCTCCCTAAAACTACCTGAGAAAAGGAAATTGATGGATTACTTGATATTGTATAAAATGCGCTGTAGACACAATGACATGTTAGAATTCATAAAAAATGTATTTAAAACCCCCACATAAAAGTGGTTTAAAGTTAAATAAGTTGTCAATGCAATTAACAAACTAAATGGCATTACAATTTAAAGCATTTTTTAACCTCTGCCATTCATAAATGCCAGAACCATTTTTCTTACAAATAAAAACATATACCCCTACCAAGGAGTCGTGGGAATGTCCCAACATTTCCATGTTGGAGGCAAATAAACCAAAGTCCTCTTGAATAACAGTCCCCTGTTAAGTAAAACAATCAGGCAGTTTTAAACATGTTGCACATTTCACTTAGGATGGATATTCTCAAAACAGCACACACTATCCTAATTAAGAAATGTTCTATGTGGAAAAAATAATTTCAAGAAAAACTTTTAACTGCTTTGGATAATGAACTGTTTTAATGTTTACATTACAACACAGATGATGACCCATAAATTGAGTTTAGTAACCTTTAAAATAAATGGCCTGCTGGAAAATGAGCTGGACTAACAAACAAGATAACATGTTTTGCTTAGTGGACACACAACTGACACTGTACTACAATAACTGCAGTAACCACAGTGACTGTGCAGTTAGTACTGGTGTATTTCTGGTCAGTTTGTTTCTGTATGACAGTGCTCTCCTTCATGTCACTTATTTTAGGTTGTTCATTATAATATTTTATCTATTTATCAGCATCTTCACCGCCACTGTGCTTTTAACAGCCACTGTAGTTTGCCCTGTTATACCAGGTAGCGCCAGCAGGTGGCGCAACATTCATTTATCTTTGTATTTATCTGCCGCTGTTCTGAAGAATACATAATGCTAATTGTGTGTACTATACAGTCGCTTCTGCTTTCATGTCTGGACTATAGAAGCTGTAATACCAGGAGGACATAGCTTTAGCACTATAGAAATGTCTAATAAATGCAACCTTATAGGCGTCTTGACTCCTGAGCAGGGCCGGCCCTGAGCTGAATGGTGCCCTAGGCGAAAAATGATTTTGGCGCCCCCTACTGCCCAGAACAGAAACAACGTAACTTTTGCAAATTCTAAGCAATGTACTAAAGTTGGATAAACTTGAACTGATGACATTCATTCATATAATAAGTGGGGGCACAACAGCATGATAGCCCTTTAGTCTTAGCTAACTTGCTAAATGATGGTCCAGGAAAAATGTTCACAATTTCATGTATATTAATTAAATACCTCTACTTTGGGCCCATTTTTCCTCCTTTTTCTTTATTCGTTTCCTGAAGGCTGCCCCAGAGGGCTTGATTTGCCTTTTCATTCTGCCAGCGACTTTTAACAAGGTGCTATCACTGACAACGTCACAGACTCATCATGCATTATCTACAGTGTTGGGCAAGTTACTTCAAAACTGTAATGCATTATTTATTACTTGTTACTGTCATTTTAAAGTAATCCCTTACATTACAATATTACTGTTTTTTAAATGTAAGGCATTACACTACTTTTGCATTACTTTTAGTTACTCTCACCAAAAATACTGTAAATATGGATTTGACCATAAATGTAGCTCATTACACATCCAGTGGAAGGTGATGTGATGGATACATGGAGATATCCAACTATCTGGATATTAACCCATCCATCCATCTATCCATCCATCATTTATTATCCATCCATCCATCCATCCATCCATCCATTCATCCATCATTATCCATCCATCCATCCATCCATCTATCATCCATATCTCTCCATATATCCCTACCTATCCATATATTATTCCATCATATCTATATACAGTATATTTAAATCTATAAACATATCTCTCTGCACAAGCTCCTTATTCATTAGTTTGACTGACTCCTACCTCCACCTGTGTGCTTCTTCTTCACCTGTACGCTCCTCCCTCCTGCAGCAGAGGCTGCATGACGCGCGTTTCCTCTGCTCAGTGGGCGAGAGAGTGAACTCTCCAACTTCTGACGTGAATAACAGAGTGACTCTTTATTTTGAAACTACCTCTCAGTTTGCTCGCTTCAGTTTACGGAGCGCTGCATGCGCTCATGTGTCTTAACAGGCCTTGGATGCCGTGAGCGCGCACGACTCGGGCCGCGTTTTCCATCTGGACCGAGTTCCGAACCGAACCACGCATGAGTTTCGGACCGGACAGAACCGGACTTGTTTCACTGGCTGCAGATTCACTCATCTCTGCTCTGTCTGACCACATTTTTCACTGAGTGACGTTTCTCCTCTGAAGAACCCACCGCCTCAATCCGGGTTAAACGTGCACTGTAACGCGCACTGACGTTAAAATATTACAGCTTTTTTTCTGTAATGCCTTACATTATTGCTTTACCGAAAAAAGCAATGCATTACAGTAATTAATAACCTTTGGAAGTCGTTACTCCCAACACTGATTATCAATAAACAACCGGACGGAGGGAAGCGCGCAGCGCGCCTCTCCCCCCCTTACCTGATCACAGCGGCAGCAGCAGGTAGCCATGGGGCGCCACGTTGACTGTTCATGCAGCAAAAGTTGTGCTTTTTTATTTATTTATTTAGTTTATTTATTTATTACGGTACTTACTTTGCTCTTTACATGAGATGAATGGTGTGTTCAGCAGTTTGTCAAAATAAATAAATAAAAATTTTTTTTTAAAGAGACAATTTGGCGCCCCCTCCAGCAGAGGGCGCCCTAGGCAATTGCCTAATCAGCCTATGCCTAGAACCGGCCCTGCTCCTGAGCTCTGCTTGATTTCGAGGCTTTTGCTAACAAAGCTAATGGCTAACTACACACAAAAAAACAGCCATTACGTCCTTTGTTGTAAGAATAATGCAAACTTAACAACACGAACACAAACTACGTCCCTTAACTTGCGTTAGCTGTTAAAATGAGTTTGGTTTTTTTTTGTTAAAAGGTGTAACTTGTGGTTTGGCGATGGTCAGAAATATTTATCTTCACAAACAGTCAGGGCTGAGGGGTGTTAGACCTGAGTGCCGATATACAGGAAACAGTGACACTGCTTCATTTAATCACAAAACTAAACGTGATTTTAAAATATATTTAATATATATATATATATATATACATATGGACCTGTCTCT
>SSNR01000637.1:0-10065 GCA_006937965.1 Callopanchax toddi | reverse complement strand
AACTAAGCCAATCACTTTGCGGAAGTGTGTGTCTATTATAACTATAAAAACAGGTTATAATACACTACATGTGAGTTCTGAAATGTCACATTATAGCAGCAACTTCAGCATGTGACCCCAATTTCTTTGACACTCTTCTGGGTTCTTGGCTGGAGTTTTTTTTTTCTTTCTGCAAAACAAAGAAAAAAGGCATATTAAGTAAGTAAAATTATTTATATAGTGCCTTTAGCAGATAAAGAAAACATCACAACAACACATCAAAATACTTTAAAATAAAATGTATCATTATACAAATAATAGTATAAGCAAACTTATAAACAAAATCAAATGCCTCTCAATTTCACTGGGACTCTGCTTAAATACATTTTGCAGAAGTATTTTGAGTACTGCTGTCATGTGATGTTAAAATTGTGTGATTAATTGATTCAGATTCATTTATTAATGACCACACAACAAGTTGGTAGAATTTGTTTCTAGTACAGCAAAACATGCTCAATTGTCTGTAATTAATTAATCTAATTAATCTCATTTTAAATCTAATCTATAAATAGCTGAGGAAAGCCCACATCTTAAGGTATTTTCATTTAAATTCATTAAATGATTGTGTCAGACCTATAGTTTGAAATATAACAACAAAAAGTGTCTTTATGAAGTCAATTTAGATCTGAGTTGTTCATTTTAATTTACACTTCCTGTTGTGGGGCTTAGCTAAAGAGGACTCAAAAAGGTCACGGATGCTCAGTGACACTGGTGTCATAACGCCGGCAGTGTGTTACATTGCAGAACCCAGTGTGGAGTACATGATCTCTTCCTGAAAGTGCAGGGCTCTAAGGAGTGCCACAGGGCTGCTCAGTGACACACAAACGCTGCCAGCAGCCCAGCCCACACACACCGCTGTAACAGAAGCCCACATGCAGAAATAGTAAAGATATAAAAAATGTGATTAACACAATTTTTAAAAATAAAGCATTAATTATGGCTGTAGTTAATCACAATTAACATGTTAATTTGACACCTCTAATTTTGAAATCCTCCACAAAGTCAAAAAAAACAAATATTCAGAGTCAAACTTCCACAGTCAAGGAGCCAAACCCTGACAGGCCTTGTTCCCCTTAGTTTTGAGTCTAGTCTGAGGAACAGCCAGCAGGTTTTCAGATAGAAGTCAAAAGTTGCATGAGGCAGTGTGTGAAAATGGAAGCTTCAGAGCTCTATATGTTAGTACGAGCACTTTGAAAAAGATTCTAAATTCTATAGGGATCCATAATGAAGAGTGTAAAATCAGGGTGATGTGAGTTAACCTGCTGGGGGAATTCAATGCTCATGTGGGCAATGACAGCATGACCTGGAGGGGCATGAATGGGAGGAATCGCACGGCCAGTCTGAGATTGAGTAGTGTTCTGTTATTGGACTTCTGTACAAGTCGCAGTTTGGCCATAACGAACACCATGTTCAAACATAAGGATGCCCATTGGAGGAGGAGAACTGTCAATTGATTACCACCTGGTGGTGAGCTGGATCAGATAGCAGGGAAAGATGCCGCACAGACCTGATAGATCCAAACGTGTAGTGAAAGTATGCTGAGAACACCTGGCAGAAGATCCCATGCCTGACAAAATCTCAGGCATGGGAGGAGTTTGGTGAGGCCATAAAGAAAGATTATCGGTCGGCTCCAAAAAGGTTCTGGCAAGCCATTAAACGCCTCAGGGGAGGAAAGCAGCAACTTGCTCACACTGTTTACAGTGGGGACCAGGAGCTGTGATGTCAACTGGGGCTATAGTCATGCAGTGGAAGAAATACTTTGAGGAGCTCCTCAATCCCACTGACACGCATTCTTATGAGGAACCAGAATTGGGAGACCTGGGGACGGACTGTCCAATTTCTGGGGCAGAAGTCGCTGAGGTAGTCAAACAACTACTAAGCGATGGAGCCCCGGGGGTGGATGAGATCCGACCTGGGTATCTCAAGGCTATGGATGTTGTAGGTCTGTCGTGGTTGACACGTCTCTGCAACATTGCGTGGTCATCAGGGGCAGTTCCTGTGATGTGGCAGACCAAGGTGGTGGTCCCCATTTTAGAGAAAGGGGACCAGAGGGTGTGTTCCAACTAGGGGTGCAACGGATCATCATCGATCCGTGGTTCGTACGGATCACTCTCTACTGTTCGGAACGCACGTGGTTCGCGGTTCATGTAGCGTGCGTGCGTTGCTAAATAATCCCCGACGTTCTGTTCTCACGCGCTCTGAATCTGCAGATAATTCCCTCTTAGAAAGGCTTTCATTTTGCATCACGTATAGAGGTTCACTCTGTTGGCTTCAGCTGTTTTAGTACACCAGAACGAAGGATCCCTGATCAATATCTGATCCAGTCTCTGCTGCGCGCGCTGCCTCTGATTCCTCCGTCTCTCTCTCCATCAGCTGGAATCTTTCTGATAGACAAACCAGATTCACCTGTTTCTGTCTAAGATAACGTTATGTTGGGCTTTTATACGAGCTAATAAACGTTAATATAACCAGAGTTCAGTCAGGAGCCACAAAGCAGCGCCTCGTTCTTCACGCCCCTCCGCGCCCCCCCAGCTGTGACCGCTAGTCTGACAGAAGCAGGTCTGTGACCCTGAGGTGCGCATATGAGTATATCTCCCCCATTAATTAGTTTTAATATGATTCAAAACTTTATTGAAGCATCAGGTTGACATCTTGAGTTAAATGCAGTTTGTATTTATGAGGATTGAGCATAAAAAAGTTGCTCAGTGTTTTAGAAAATAATGAGAGAACAAAGTTTTTTGTTTTTTCTTTTTCATTATGCTGATCCGAAAATTGATCCGAACTGTGACTCAAAACCGTGAACCGATCCGATCCGTGAGTTTTCTGATCCATTGCACTCCTAGTTCCAACTATAGGGGGATCACACTCCTCAGCCTCCCAGGAAACGTCTACTCCAGGGTCCTGGAGAGGAGGGTCCAGTCGATGGTTGAACCTCAGATAGAAGAGGAGCAATGTGGTTTTCGTCCTGGTCGTGGAACAGTGGACCAGCACTTCACCGTTGCGAAGGGTGATGGAGGGGTCATGGGAGTTTGCCCAACCAATCCACATGTGTTTAGTGGATTTGGAGAAACCTTATGACCGTGTCCCCAGGGACACCCTGTGGGGGACACTCCAGGAGTACGGGGTGGATGGTCTTTTGTTAAGGGCCATTCAGTCCCTGTACCAGAGGAGTGTGAGTCTGGTCCGCATAGCCGGCAGTAAGTCAGACCTGTTCCCAGTGAGGGTTGGACTCCTCCAGGGCTGCCCTTTGTCACCGGTCCTGTTCATAACCTTTATGGACAGAATTTCTAGGAGCAGCCGTGGTGTGGAGGGTGTTGAGTTTGGTGGCAGAAGAATCTCGTCTCTGCTTTTTGTAGATGATGTGGTCCTCCTAGCTTCATCAGGCTCTGACCTTCAGCTCTTGCTGAGGAGGTTCACAGCCGAGTGTGAAGCGGCTGGGATGAGGATCAGCACCTCCAAGTCTGAGACCATGGTTCTCAACTGGAAAAGGGTGGCTTGCAAACTCCAGGTTGGGAGAGAGGTCTTGCCTCAAGTGGAGGAGCTTAAGAATTTCAGGATTTTGTTCATGAATGAGAGAAGGAGGGAGCGGGAGATCAACAGGCAGATTGGGACAGTGTCTGCTGTGATGCAGACGCTGAACCAGTTTGTTGTGGTGAAGAAGGAGCTGAGCCAGAAAGCAAGGCTCTCTTTTTGCTGGTGGATCTACCTCCCAATCTTCACCTGGTCATGAGCTTTGGGTAATGCCGGGCTCAGCCTTAGAAATAGGGTGAGGAGCTTGGACATCTGGGGGAGTAGAACCTCCTCGATATTGAAAGAAGCCATTTGAGGTGGTTCAGACATCTTGTTAGGATGCCGCTTGGATGCCTCCCCGGGGAGACATTTAGGGCATGTCCTGCTGGCAGGAGGCCCCCGGGCCGAAAGTACATCTTCTTCAATCTGTCCCGAGAACGCCTTGGGGTCCTGACAGAGAAGCTGGAGGAAGTGATTGGGGAGAGAACAATCTGGGATTCCCTGGTTGGGATGCTGCCCCTACAACCTGGACCTGGATAAGTGGAAGAAGGCGAGGCGAGTCTGGCTTCTGCATTCTAATTGGCTAATAGGCCTAAGAGGAATGGTTTGTTCAGACCAGTAAAAAGAGCATTACAGTAGTCTAAATGTGAAAAGCATGAATTAATTTCTCCAGATTTGCAGTTGAAAGCATTTAATGAAGCTTTGAAATGTTTAAGTGAAAGAAACAGGAGGGAGAGATGGGTTTAATGTGCATCAAACCTTAAACTTTAATTTAAAGCTAATTAATTGTAACTTAAAGCTAAACCTAAAGCTTAACATGGTATAACTTAAACCTAACCTTCTACTTGAACCTTACTGTGACGAAGGAGTTTGAGTACCCCAGTGACCCTAAGGGCTATGTTGTCTGGGGAACTTGTGCTCCTGCTAGGTGCTCAGGTGAAGGGTGAGACAAAGAACAGTTTAGAGAAGTCTACATAGAGTTAAAATCAGAGAGCCAGAATACCCACGGTCCCACCCTGGAGCCAGGCCTGTGGTTGGGGCCCATGAGTGAGCACCTGGTGGTCAGGGTTTCCCCCATGGTGCTCGGCTGGTCCCACTCCAAACTGGTTACATGGGCTCATCCAACTGTGGACCCACCTACCATCTGCAGGAGGTTAGGGTTTAGGGCATGAAGGGTCCGGTGCTTTGTGGATCAGGTAGCAGATCCCAAAAAAAGAGTGAGGGTCTACTGGGAACACCTGGCAGAAGATCCCATGCCTGACAAAATCTCAGGCATGGGAGGAGTTTGGTGAGGCCATAAAGAAAGATTATCGGTCGGCTCCAAAAAGGTTCTGGCAAGCCATTAAACGCCTCAGGGGAGGAAAGCAGCAACTTGCTCACACTGTTTACAGTGGGGACCAGGAGCTGTGATGTCAACTGGGGCTATAGTCATGCAGTGGAAGAAATACTTTGAGGAGCTCCTCAATCCCACTGACACGCATTCTTATGAGGAACCAGAATTGGGAGACCTGGGGACGGACTGTCCAATTTCTGGGGCAGAAGTCGCTGAGGTAGTCAAACAACTACTAAGCGATGGAGCCCCGGGGGTGGATGAGATCCGACCTGGGTATCTCAAGGCTATGGATGTTGTAGGTCTGTCGTGGTTGACACGTCTCTGCAACATTGCGTGGTCATCAGGGGCAGTTCCTGTGATGTGGCAGACCAAGGTGGTGGTCCCCATTTTAGAGAAAGGGGACCAGAGGGTGTGTTCCAACTAGGGGTGCAATGGATCATCATCGATCCGTGGTTCGTACGGATCACTCTCTACTGTTCGGAACGCACGTGGTTCGCGGTTCATGTAGCGTGCGTGCGTTGCTAAATAATCCCCGACGTTCTGTTCTCACGCGCTCTGAATCTGCAGATAATTCCCTCTTAGAAAGGCTTTCATTTTGCATCACGTATAGAGGTTCACTCTGTTGGCTTCAGCTGTTTTAGTACACCAGAACGAAGGATCCCTGATCAATATCTGATCCAGTCTCTGCTGCGCGCTGCCTCTGATTCCTCCGTCTCTCTCTCCATCAGCTGGAATCTTTCTGACAGACAAACTAGATTCACCTATTTCTGTCTAAGATAACGTTATGTTGGGCTTTTATACGAGCTAATAAACGTTAATATAACCAGAGTTCAGTCAGGAGCCACAAAGCAGCGCCTCGTTCTTCACGCCCCTCCGCCCCCCCCCCAGCTGTGACCGCTAGTCTGACAGAAGCAGGTCTGTGACCCTGAGGTGCGCATATGAGTATATCTCCCCCATTAATTAGTTTTAATATGATTCAAAACTTTATTGAAGCATCAGGTTGACATCTTGAGTTAAATGCAGTTTGTATTTATGAGGATTGAGCATAAAAAAGTTGCTCAGTGTTTTAGAAAATAATGAGAGAACAAAGTTTTTTGTTTTTTCTTTTTCATTATGCTGATCCGAAAATTGATCCGAACTGTGACTCAAAACCGTGAACCGATCCGATCCGTGAGTTTTCTGATCCATTGCACTCCTAGTTCCAACTATAGGGGGATCACACTCCTCAGCCTCCCAGGAAAGGTCTACTCCAGGGTCCTGGAGAGGAGGGTCCAGTCGATGGTTGAACCTCAGATAGAAGAGGAGCAATGTGGTTTTCGTCCTGGTCGTGGAACAGTGGACCAGCACTTCACCGTTGCGAAGGGTGATGGAGGGGTCATGGGAGTTTGCCCAACCAATCCACATGTGTTTAGTGGATTTGGAGAAAGCTTATGACCGTGTCCCCAGGGACACCCTGTGGGGGACACTCCAGGAGTACGGGGTGGATGGTCTTTTGTTAAGGGCCATTCAGTCCCTGTACCAGAGGAGTGTGAGTCTGGTCCGCATAGCCGGCAGTAAGTCAGACCTGTTCCCAGTGAGGGTTGGACTCCTCCAGGGCTGCCCTTTGTCACCGGTCCTGTTCATAACCTTTATGGACAGAATTTCTAGGAGCAGCCGTGGTGTGGAGGGTGTTGAGTTTGGTGGCAGAAGAATCTCGNCAGCCAGCAACGAGACGAGAAGCGACCGTTTCCTCAGCTACACGGTACGCTCAGGTGCCGACTCTCCCTGCGGGTCTCAAACCCCCCGTTTAAAAGTCGATGTCATCTTCCCCGCTCTAAGCTAGACACCATCCGTCTGCTTCGTTTTCGCCTGCCATGGGGAAGAACCTGCGAGCCTCCCCTCCCAGCCGGACATGGGGCTGCTGAACCGACTCTCGGGCTTTTCCGTGCCTTGGGGCGACCTCACCAGCGGCCTCAGGGATCCGAGGACCGTCCTGGGCACCCGACCCACAGACGACCCTCCTGGCCATGCCGAATCGACCCACGGAGCGATCTCAGCAGGTACCAACTCCAATCTGGTAAAACTGAGGCTCTTGATAAGTAAACTCCTGCTAACTTAGTCTCACTCCCCTCATAACTAGTTCGGTAACTCCCTAGATATATCTTATATCACAGGCTCTCGTCATTAACTCTCAGCTTAATGCCATCAGAAGAACTTCCTAAGATGCAACTCCTACCTCATATCTCTGTCTGTTCGTTCAATCTGTTTGTTTAATAAAATAAATGTAGTATAAGTATGCCTACGGTTCATATCTTTCAGGTATAAGGTGCGTAAGTCCTCCCTTTGAATATCAACCGAATCCAGAATCTTAGAAGTATCCCTGCATAACAATTAGATTAGTGAGGGTATCTCAGCATAGCTCAGTGTAAACCCTACCAAACTAAGCCAATCACTTTGCGGAAGTGTGTGTCTATTATAACTATAAAAACAGGTTATAATACACTACATGTGAGTTCTGAAATGTCACATTATAGCAGCAACTTCAGCATGTGACCCCAATTTCTTTGACACTCTTCTGGGTTCTTGGCTGGAGTTTTTTTTTTCTTTCTGCAAAACAAAGAAAAAAGGCATATTAAGTAAGTAAAATTATTTATATAGTGCCTTTAGCAGATAAAGAAAACATCACAACAACACATCAAAATACTTTAAAATAAAATGTATCATTATACAAATAATAGTATAAGCAAACTTATAAACAAAATCAAATGCCTCTCAATTTCACTGGGACTCTGCTTAAATACATTTTGCAGAAGTATTTTGAGTACTGCTGTCATGTGATGTTAAAATTGTGTGATTAATTGATTCAGATTCATTTATTAATGACCACACAACAAGTTGGTAGAATTTGTTTCTAGTACAGCAAAACATGCTCAATTGTCTGTAATTAATTAATCTAATTAATCTCATTTTAAATCTAATCTATAAATAGCTGAGGAAAGCCCACATCTTAAGGTATTTTCATTTAAATTCATTAAATGATTGTGTCAGACCTATAGTTTGAAATATAACAACAAAAAGTGTCTTTATGAAGTCAATTTAGATCTGAGTTGTTCATTTTAATTTACACTTCCTGTTGTGGGGCTTAGCTAAAGAGGACTCAAAAAGGTCACGGATGCTCAGTGACACTGGTGTCATAACGCCGGCAGTGTGTTACATTGCAGAACCCAGTGTGGAGTACATGATCTCTTCCTGAAAGTGCAGGGCTCTAAGGAGTGCCACAGGGCTGCTCAGTGACACACAAACGCTGCCAGCAGCCCAGCCCACACACACCGCTGTAACAGAAGCCCACATGCAGAAATAGTAAAGATATAAAAAATGTGATTAACACAATTTTTAAAAATAAAGCATTAATTATGGCTGTAGTTAATCACAATTAACATGTTAATTTGACACCTCTAATTTTGAAATCCTCCACAAAGTCAAAAAAAACAAATATTCAGAGTCAAACTTCCACAGTCAAGGAGCCAAACCCTGACAGGCCTTGTTCCCCTTAGTTTTGAGTCTAGTCTGAGGAACAGCCAGCAGGTTTTCAGATAGAAGTCAAAAGTTGCATGAGGCAGTGTGTGAAAATGGAAGCTTCAGAGCTCTATATGTTAGTACGAGCACTTTGAAAAAGATTCTAAATTCTATAGGGATCCATAATGAAGAGTGTAAAATCAGGGTGATGTGAGTTAACCTGCTGGGGGAATTCAATGCTCATGTGGGCAATGACAGCATGACCTGGAGGGGCATGAATGGGAGGAATCGCACGGCCAGTCTGAGATTGAGTAGTGTTCTGTTATTGGACTTCTGTACAAGTCGCAGTTTGGCCATAACGAACACCATGTTCAAACATAAGGATGCCCATTGGAGGAGGAGAACTGTCAATTGATTACCACCTGGTGGTGAGCTGGATCAGATAGCAGGGAAAGATGCCGCACAGACCTGATAGATCCAAACGTGTAGTGAAAGTATGCTGAGAACACCTGGCAGAAGATCCCATGCCTGACAAAATCTCAGGCATGGGAGGAGTTTGGTGAGGCCATAAAGAAAGATTATCGGTCGGCTCCAAAAAGGTTCTGGCAAGCCATTAAGCGCCTCGGGAGGAAAGCAGCAACTTGCTCACACTGTTTACAGTGGGGACCAGGAGCTGTGATGTCAACTGGGGCTATAGTCATGCAGTGGAAGAAATACTTTGAGGAGCTCCTCAATCCCACTGACACGCATTCTTATGAGGAACCAGAATTGGGAGACCTGGGGACGGACTGTCCAATTTCTGGGGCAGAAGTCGCTGAGGTAGTCAAACAACTACTAAGCAATGGAGCCCCGGGGGTGGATGAGATCCGACCTGGGTATCTCAAGGCTATGGATGTTGTAGGTCTGTCGTGGTTGACACGTCTCTGCAACATTGCGTGGTCATCAGGGGCAGTTCCTGTGATGTGGCAGACCAAGGTGGTGGTCCCCATTTTAGAGAAAGGGGACCAGAGGGTGTGTTCCAACTAGGGGTGCAACGGATCATCATCGATCCGTGGTTCGTACGGATCACTCTCTACTGTTCGGAACGCACGTGGTTCGCGGTTCATGTAGCGTGCGTGCGTTGCTAAATAATCCCCGACGTTCTGTTCTCACGCGCTCTGAATCTGCAGATAATTCCCTCTTAGAAAGGCTTTCATTTTGCATCACGTATAGAGGTTCACTCTGTTGGCTTCAGCTGTTTTAGTACACCAGAACGAAGGATCCCTGATCAATATCTGATCCAGTCTCTGCTGCGCGCGCTGCCTCTGATTCCTCCGTCTCTCTCTCCATCAGCTGGAATCTTTCTGATAGACAAACCAGATTCACCTGTTTCTGTCTAAGATAACGTTATGTTGGGCTTTTATACGAGCTAATAAACGTTAATATAACCAGAGTTCAGTCAGGAGCCACAAAGCAGCGCCTCGTTCTTCACGCCCCTCCGCGCCCCCCCCAGCTGTGACCGCTAGTCTGACAGAAGCAGGTCTGTGACCCTGAGGTGCGCATATGAGTATATCTCCCCCATTAATTAGTTTTAATATGATTCAAAACTTTATTGAAGCATCAGGTTGACATCTTGAGTTAAATGCAGTTTGTATTTATGAGGATTGAGCATAAAAAAGTTGCTCAGTGTTTTAGAAAATAATGAGAGA
>SSNR01000636.1:178095-225234 GCA_006937965.1 Callopanchax toddi | reverse complement strand
CGGTAATTCGGGGCTCCTGGGCATCAGTCGCGTTCTCCACAGCTAGCACCCTTGCTTCCGCTTCTTCCAGCCTCCTGTCCACGGCCTGAAATTCCGTCACCAGTTTGGAGATAGCTTCGGTAACCAGGCTGAGTTTCTCATCAATCACCTTTACCAGATTGGCCGTCATTAGATTAAAGGCATTGGCAAGGGCCGGGTCTAGCCCAGAGATGGGGTCGGAGTTAGAGCGGGCGCCATCTTGAGAACTTTCACCAGGCTCCGACGAAGTGTCTTTTCTATTTGGTCTTTGCTTGCCCATATTATCAAAAGATTGTGGCCAAAAATCCTTCAGGGACATAGCCCGTAATGTGCATGCCAAAAGAAAAGCTGACCGCCTACTGAAAAAACTGGAAAATATAGGAATTAATCTCGAGCGGCGAGGAGCTCAGAAGGAACCGTGCGTTCACCTTGCTGCCATCCCGGAACTCCCTTTCACGTGGTTTGTTCAGTAAAAGGTAGCATTTTCTACAATATTCTACAGTCTTTTGATGTCAGTTAAATTGCAAATTCTAAAATATTTTGGATCATCATCTGCCACTGGTCAGGATGATGATTGGGGCGGCACTAGCTCAGTTAGGAGAGTGGCCGGTCTGGTAACCAGAGGGTCACCGGTTCGATCCCCAGCTCTGGCTGGGTTAGATTGTCGTTGTGTCCTTGGGCAAGACATTTCACCCAACTTGCCTGTGTGAATGTGAGTGTGACTGTGTGTGAATGTTGGTGGTGGTCAGAAGGGCCGATGGCGCAGAATGGCAGCCTCGCTTCTGTCAGTCTGCCCCAGGGCAGCTGTGGCTACAGACGTCTGTCGTAGTTTACCACCACCGGTGAGAATGACTGTGTGAATGAATAATGCAACTCTGTAAAGTGTCTTTGAGTGACCTGGAAAAGCGCTATATAAAACTGATGCATTATTATTATTATTATGAGCCACCCACCTCCCCTGCTGGACAAGACCTGCCATCTATCTTATCAGCCACATCGGTCACAGTCTCGAACCTTAGACCCCCTAGAATAGATTTTTTTCTATATTTAATATATCAAATAAATTAAAACAAATAATGGTTCATAATTTAATATGTGCAATTTAGAAAAATGAATGTTCAATATTCGTTCTTATAAAACATCCCCTGGTGGGGTGGGGTGAGGGTGTGTGTGGGGGTGGGGGGTGCTCAAGGGCGGTCTCGCCCGGGGAGTAATTTCATGTAGAACCGCCACTGACATTATGTCATTAGTAGTAGTAACCATAGCACAACGTGACTGCAAAGCACAGAGCTGGCAGTCATGTGGAAGAAAGACCTGAAACCCTTTTCGATGGGGTAACACATCTTGACACAACACCAGGTAGCTCCAACCTGAAGAACCAAAAACCAGTCAGCTTGTTTCTAAATGACAGGCTATGTAGTGAAATGTGTTAATATGTAGACACATTCTAACACATTTAGGTTTCTTTCCTTAACAATATAAATGTTTCACAGAGAAGAGAGTTCATTTTAGCTCCAGCTGCTCCACGCTACGGAGAGGACGCAAGCTATTGTTAGCCTCACTTTAGCTAACTCTTTCAGAATGAAACACAGCAGATTTAACTGAAAATGCTATAGAGTGTTATATAACGTTATCAGGGTAGAGTTTCCCTATGATGTTCAGGGACTTATCATTTCAAGTAAAACAAAAACAACACAAACATTTTTTATAACTTGTCAGGTCATCTTATTTGTTCATTTGGGTCTGATGTGACCCACATGGGCTCTAAGGCCCATTGGACCATGAGCTCACCAATCAGATTATGTATTGATGATTTGGGGATGTTTTACTCTATAATTAATAAAACTTGGAAAATGTCAGGAAAGAAAAGAAAAGTTGAGTTTAGTGATAAAGAGTTACTCCAAAACATACCAAAGCTGGAGAGAACAAAAAATGTGAGATTTCTAACTAGATTTTGCTGCAGACCTTCTTTAAAGGTTGCTCAGTGAGGCTGGCATACTGGCCATGTCGCTGTCCATGGTGCTGAATGATTGTATTGTATATTATATTGTTTTCAATTTTCAATTGAATCTTATTTCTATCCTAGCCCTGGGGCCTATTAGCAGCCTGTATGTTTACTAATGATTCGTTCTTTGGCTCAAGTTCGCTGCCACAACTAACTCGTTCATTTGGTAAACAATGTAGCTCTTAAGGTTTGTTTAATGCCTCTTAACAATGTTCTAACATACTATAGCTATAAATATATTGTGGAGGTTAAAAAACCCCGAAAGAAATCAATAAAGTGGTTGTCCCGCAGTTCTCTAAAAACTTCAGCCAATCCTATCGTTTGGACTGAACGATAATAGCGTTTCCTATTTAGGAAAAAATTCCAGAGTCCCCCCAAAAAACACCTTGTCAGCTAGCAGAAAACTAAAAACGTTTGGAAGTAAAAAGAGGAAAAACCTGGGGGAACGTTTCTACGGCTGGAGTTAGACGCTGCATTGTTACCGTGTCAAAGCAGGGTCCCATGGAGGCTGGTCTATGGATTATACCCGATGGGAGGGGCGAGTGCTCTGAGACCTGTTTCTGTAAAATAGCTAGCAATACGTAGCTTGTTTCTGTGGAGTGCAGCTTTAATACAGAAATGTGTCAACTAAAATCAGTTCTTCAGATATTGAGGTTAGAGCCATCCTCGACACATACACAGTCCAAACATTACCCAGTGTGTGGGATCTTGGTTAAAACTTTGGTATTTACTATTGGAATTATTCAATATGCATTCTTTCTAGAAGTGCTAGGCCTTTTATTTTTCATGTTTCCTCTCATTTTGCTGTGTCAGCTAGACCTTTATTTAAACCAGATCTTGTCTTGAACTTTTCTTTTGTCTTGGCAGCATAAACTTCTCAGAGCCAACGCGCTGAGACACGTACAGCATACTGAAGAAAGGTCAGTGCTCCACACTGACTCTGCTACGCAGACCTTTCCCCTGTATGAGAAACAAACGGTAATAAAGAGCCTGGTTGCTCCTCTCTAATTTGAGACACCTCCATGCTGATCCTCCTTCACCATGATTGGATTATGCAGTGAAGAGATCACTCCTCCTGCACATCACGCTGTACTTCTCACACTGGCTGTGCTTATTTACACGAGGGCATCCATCACCCTGAGTGTCAGTGCAGAGGGCCGTTGTGAGACTAAGGAATGAATTGATGTCAATATTTTTTCTAACCACAAAATGTACCTTAGTAAATTTTGCTGTTCAGTTGTTTTTCAGCGCTGGCCTGCTTTACATTCAGAATATTTACACCGGTTTGAGGCTTGTCAGCAGTGCTGTGCTGTCAGCCCTCAGCAGCTCTGCTGGATTAATAAGCAGCATCTCATGTTATTCAAGGACAGAGAAGTGTTGGCTGCTGAGAGACTTTCTTCCCCACCAGATTCCTTTAATCTGTCCAGGGATTGAAGCACACACTTACTGGTTGTAACTGGTCCCGGTGTCTTTGGATTTTCCATTTTGCTTTATTTAAAATGAATTCCTATTAGCTAAGTGTAAATTTGTAACATAATCATATTTTCACTGCTTAAAAAGACACTTTGTCAGAGCTTTATGTGAAAAAGCACCATGATAGAAGGGATTTAGCCTTGACTTGTGAGCCATTTTGGAAGATTATCTCTAACACAACCTCTTGTTAGTGAACACTGTTCCTTCATTGGATTGCTGGCTTTAATGTTTTAATTTATTAGGTAATTACCTCATTAGAAATACACAGCCTCTCCTGTTTTATGTGGCAGTGGTGGTTTAATTCCATACCCATTCAGTTTATTACACCATATTGTTACACTGGATATTTCAACTCAAATTACATAATGCATTATTTTTACCGTGCATGTTCTGGATTATCCTACAGTGAACACACTGTAGTGGCCAGCTGAAGGTGATGTTGAGCTTCAGGTTGGTATTTTGGTTTGAGTTGTTCATTTACTTTCCTCCATTAAGGTCTATGTGAAGTCTCTGCTTTAGGTTTGAGTCGGCTCTGGTGCTGCTGAGGTCAGGGTTTGGAAAGCAGTGACGGCCAAACGAGCTGAAAAAAGGTTGAAATAAGTTTGTCTCTTCGCCAGATTGAGACCATAGATCAGTGAGCTGGGGTCTCAGACTCTCACACACAGTGTTGTGCTAAGTCACATTCTAAATTAAATCTGTGGGTGTTTTTAATTAAGCAAAAGGAGTCAAGGACTGACAGCTGGGAGATTTAATTAAACAAATGTAATTATTTTTTACATGGTCAGTAATGAGCCAGAAACACAATCATGCTAATGTTTCTAGTCGTCGTCATGGCAGTAATCTGGTTTGTTGTCACAAACAATGTTTTTGTTACACTGGTAGACATTCTGACTCCAAGCAGAGCTTCGTGGGACGGACCAACCTGAACACTTATGAACATGAAACAGCAAACCTAAAAGAGATTCAAATCATTACTGAATGCTTCAGATCTGGGGACAAACCATCTGTTAACAAAAACAGAACCAGATCACAGATTCAAACTGACTGATTTCATATTCACCATGTAAACACTCTGAATTTT
Source organism: Callopanchax toddi (assembly GCA_006937965.1). Classification (NCBI taxonomy): domain Eukaryota; kingdom Metazoa; phylum Chordata; class Actinopteri; order Cyprinodontiformes; family Nothobranchiidae; genus Callopanchax; species Callopanchax toddi. Next base: position 220,657 of record SSNR01000636.1, on the reverse strand, counting down.
ATTCACAGACCCTAAATTAACCAGTGTTTGTTCATTTATCTTTTTTTCTAAGAATTACATTCTGATAATGACCTGCAGCAGATTGTATATATTTAGACACTTAGGGTCCAGGGCAGGGGGCGGCACGCCGCCCCCCACCCTTTTTTAAACGGATCTTACTACAACATGCATCAACACCACATTGGAGCAGGCGGGGGGAGACTTGGGGTCTTCCTACACCCCTGTTCTCTGCGCGCTGCCTGGAGCCCGGAGTGGAATGGGTCGTCTGGTCGGGGTCTGCGGCGGGGGGCTGCTCGGCTGCTGCAGTGGTCTGCTCATCTCCACTTCAGTAAGGGAGGGACCATCTTCTGGATCTCAGGGACGGCTTCACCCTTAGGGCGCTGGTTCCTGGTCCTGGGAATACTGAGTATGCATGGGGAGTGAGAGTGGGTGTACAGCGTCTATTGTGTGTCTTGGTATGTTGGTATGACCAACTTTTAATAAAGTCTGTTCCTGTTGGCGTCTGCTTTGCTGTTTACAAACTCCGGCGCATCCGGACAAGGTGGACTCTGATTGGTTCCTTTCTTATCTACTTCTGCCTGTTACGTTAGTTGATTGGTTCCCTTCTCTAGTCCCGCCTGCTCCGATTGCTGATTGGTTCTTTGGTATGTTCATCAAATTCTTCCCGATTTCTGATTGTATTTCGTCACTGTCAATTCTCGTCTCGTCTTTCGTTCCTGACGACAACGTTAGCTAATTTAGTCTTCATCTTAGTCTTTTTCCGTTTTATATTTTTGAATTTCGTTTAGTTTTCGTTCGGTAAAATATATTCGTGACGAAATAAATAACGAAAGTATTTTGTCTACGAAATTAACACTGGTCAAAGGTCCCATTTTCTGCTAAATTTACTTTGTAAAGATGTTTTAACAGTCATATCAGTCAAAAAGACTGTGTCTGAGACCCAAAAGTGTTCAAATATTTGCACCGTTTTTACTTCCTTTTACTTCTCATTTTTGACAAATGTTTTGAGCTAATGCTAAAACTGAAAGCTGCAATTAATTGCGGGGTTTTTTAACGTGTTTTTTTCCTAAATAATTAATTGAAATTAATGCATTAAAGTCCCACCCAAAGTAAAACACATTCTGGTTTTAGTGTACAGATCCACCTGATAAGACATTAAACACACATTAAAGAGAATAATGGTGCTTATTTGTTTTTGCTTTCTGCACCATGATCAGAAAGATGAGTAGGAAATTCTGCGAGGACTCCAGGCTGCATCCGCAGGTCCTCACAAACACAGGAGTCCTTAAATGTGTAAATATATGACAACAAACTGTCCTTATGAAAAAATATTGTGTATTTACTTTCACTGTTGATCTTGTAAAAACACAACCTCTTTAAGTTAAATGTTCACAGAAATATTACCGCCACATAATGTGAGATGCAGAGACAAGAAGTTCAATGAAAATTCAAACTATCAACCTGAATATAAAACCTTTGTCTTCTTAGCAGGGAGGATTCATGTTTCATATTTATGTGGTTCATCATTTGACACTGAATCCTAATTTACTCTATCATGATTTTATTTTTCACATTAAAAAATGTTTTATTTGTGCTGCAGGACTGTTTGTGTTATAGAGTTGCTGGACACCCTGAAGTCTGTGCTTTCTTTCTTTCTAAGTGTTTCATTATTACAGAATCCTAAAAAGCTCTGGTAAAGAAAGTTAAATGAAAACGCATTAATGCATTCATTCTGCCTTTGGTGGCTCAGTTCCATTCTTGTAAAAAGGCATCCTCAGCATTACTGCAGCTTTTTTTAATGCCACATTTTTGCAAAGTCATCATTCAGTAAAGAAGAAGGCCAGTTTCTACACTCTCAGAAATGAAAGGACAGAATTGTACCTTTTTTTGTCACTGGGGTGGTACCCTCAAAAATACAACTTTGTACCTTTAACTGCAGAGTTGTATCCTAAGGGGTATGGTATGGTTTTGATGGTACCCTCAAAAGGTACAATTTTGTACCTTAACTGGGGGTACACATGTTTACCCTTGTAGTTTGTACCTCTTACTAGTCAAACCTGTACCTTAGGGTACAAATTTGTACCCCTTAGGGGATACATATTTACCCTAAGGAGTACAATTATGTAGCCTAAAGGGTACATATTTGTACCCCTTAGGATATAACCCCCAGTTAAAGGCACAAAATTGTACTTTTGAGGGTACCACCCCAGTGACAAAAAAAGGTACAATTCTGTCCTTCATTTCTGAGTGTAAAATACCCTCATCAAGTTGGCCTTACCTCTGTATTCTGATTATTTACCCTCTTCATCTGTCTGTTTTCCTCCAGGTCAGGAGTGGCCATGCCATTTGGCTGTTTAACAGTTGGGGAGAAGAAGGATTACCACAATCCTTCGGATGTGACGGATAAATATGACTTGGGTCTAATTGTTAAATCGTAAGTATCTCTACTACTACACTCTAAGTTGTCTGTACAAGAGATTTTTCTTTGTAAAGCTGAAGTGTTTTAAATGCTTCTTTTCAGGGAGGAGTTCTGTGAGATTTTCAGGGCCAAGGACAAGATTACAATGAAAATGTACACGTGTAAAAAGTTCCTGAAAAAGGACGGGAGAAAAGTCCGCAAGGCAGCCAAAAATGAGATCCTCATCCTGAAGATGTGAGTCATTCAGGTTCATGTTTTTCTAAGAAACTGACAAAAGGCTGATTTCACTTCAGGGAAGAAAAAGTAGGAGCGTTTTGTGTCACGAAAACTGTGATCTCACAGTTTTTTAAATGGTGCTGGAAAATGTGTGAAAAGTACTCTGACAAACTGAAATAGGTGCACAAACAATAAACAGCCACCAGTATTACTGGGTTTTCCAACTCAATAAAGGGTTTCATATTAAAAGTAGCACTGTCAAAGTTAAAACGCTATTAACGCAAAGCCCCCTTTAACGGCGTTAATTATTTTAACGTGCGATTAACCCGCAGGCTTCCGTAGTTTTGCTCTGAGGACATATGAACGCACAGGTCTAGCAACACATGCAGCTCATGAGAGCTCTTCTCCCCGTCAGAGAAACTAGAATCTTCAGCGTACATCCAGTAAACTTTCAACCTCGTAGCCAGTGACGGACTGGCGATTGGGAGAACAGGGAGATTTCCTGGTCTCCTCGTCGCTAAACCTGACCCGCTCCATGATTATACCAACGATCAGGACATTTCTAATAAATAAATAAACAATCCGTCATGGCTCCTCAGGCGTCTGCCCTCCTAAAGCTGCAAAAACGCAGCAAAGCTGGGTCACACTGCTCCTCTCTGTGTGTCAGTCTGTCAGCAGTGCACTGAAGAGTGCAGACATGACCCCCCTTACGGCCCGCACGCGCGAGAGTGCGCACATCACCGAGGAAAGGAGCAGAAAGGGAGAGACCTAAAAAACAACTAACTTCAGAAAACTAAAGTTTTAAGTTGTAACAAAAGATATTGCAATGTTAGACTATGGTCAACTATACAAAAATAAATTATATTGAAATGATATTGAAATCCTTGTTTTATATTATTTTATTTAACCAGGCAAATTTGAGATTAAGAAAGTTTGTTGAGCATTCTGAAAAGCATTAGGTTTTGCAAATGACACTAAGGCTACGTTCACACTGCAGGTCTTAATGCTCAATTCTGATTTTTTAATTAAATCCAATTTTTTGTCTGGCTGTTCACACTTTAACTGAAATGTGACAGCAAACAATCTCCAGTGTGAACGAATCACGGCCCCAGAGCGGCCCGCATGCGCAGACGATGACAAGACGTCACACATAACGCGCTCTGTTTACGGAAGTTAAATGGCTTTTGCAATAGACTTGAACATGGCCTGATTATGGTAAGATTTCTTTAAGGATGAAATACACCAGAGACCTTAGCGCTGCACCACATTGCAACATGTCCGTTCAGACTGGAGTCGCTTTCAAAAGCATCAGATACGTATCCGATTCAGTACCGCATATGAAAGTGACCTGGATCTGATTTGATCTGAGCTGTTCAGACTGTCTTTTAAAAAATCAGATATGGGTCGCATGAGGCGAAAAAAACGGATTTGATTCGCTTTTGGCTGCAGTGTGAATGTAACCTAATAGTCTGTCAGAAAAAGTCCAGCGTAAGACATTTTGGGGTTTAATAGGATGATTTAAAGGTCCTAGTGTGATGTGATGAATAGAACAAATTCTATAGGAGAGAAATAATTTGATATTAAGGCTGATTCAACCTTCAAGAGTCAGAATGGATGCTACATCTTATTTCTTGAATACCACGTCTTAGCAAATGAAGTAAATAGTAAACAGCCTGTATTTAAATTAAAATAATATTTGAAATAAGAAAAATAAATTTAGGTCAGTTGAGAGCATTATAAATGTACGATTAATCATGAGATTGACAGCCCTAATTAAAAGTAACAATAAAAGTAATAACAACAACCATTATTATTTTTTCCAGTGTTTTATTATTTCCCATATTGAGGTCCTGACTGTGTTGGAGCATCCAGTTTAACAAGGAGTTCAACATTGGCACTATAGAGAGCTGATTATAGTCTGCAGGATGAAAACACGATGCACCCAGCTTTGAGCTTGTTATGTTTTTGCTAGTGGTAGGACTCAAATTAAAAATTAATCAAATTAATTAGAGGCTTTGTAATTAATTAATTGCAAAAAGTAGCATTTAATAGTATAAGAAAACATGCCCCTAAAGCAGTTTTTAATTTAAAATTGTTTTAGCGGGGTCTCGTCTCGTCTTCTTCCGCTTATCCGGGTCCGGGTCACGGGGGCAGCATCCCAATTAGGGAGCTCCAGACGGTCCTCTCCCCAACCACTTCTACCAGCTCCTCCGGCAGGATCCCAAGGCGCTCCAGTGTTGTGTTCTGTAACCACTAGGTGTCAGTATAACGTCTGGTATAAGACAGACGAAGGAGAAGCTGTACGTGGCTGACATGCTGTTGAGCTCAGAGGAGCTAAGGAATAAATTTCAGTGTAAAAGTACCTACTGCCTGCTCATTACGACTCAATGAACTTAACAACTGGCGACGAGGATAAAGTGAGGATAAAGCGAGGATTTACATGAAGACGACATGGCTTTTGCTGCTACGCCATCTCCACCTCCTTTTCTTCCGTGCCCGGGGGAGCCTAGCATACCGTTCGACACGTGGGAAAGGATTTTCCGGAATTACTTGCTGGTACTCGCTGCATCGGGAGACCAATGGCCAGAGGAGAGAAAAAAAGCACTTCTCCTGCATACGCTTGGGACAGAAGGTCAGCGGCTGTTTTATACACTCCCGGACCAAGGTACGTCTATGGAAGACGCCATGAAGGCTCTGAAGGCTCACTTCAACCCTAAAAGGAATGCTGTCGCTGAGCGCCATGTTTTCAGAAAACGCGTGCAAGCTCAAAATGAAACTATTCTGCAGTATGTGGCCGTTTTAAGAGATTTAGCTGCAACATGTGGCTTTGAAGATAAGCAGGACGAGATGATTCGGGACCAGCTGGTTGAACATGTTCGTAGTCAGCGTATACGTGAACGTCTGCTGCTGGAAGCTGACTTAACGCTGGATAAGGCCGTTACCCTGGCGACTCAAATAGAAGCAGCCACGGAGCAGGCCAAGTCGTTTTCTGCTCCCACCTCGACATTTCCTGTCGCGGCTGTCCACACGAAACCACCGGGTGATCGGAGGCGGTTTCAGAAGGTACACCAAAAGACTACATCTACGCCTGCTGTGAGGGATTCTACTGTTCCAGCTCCTTCACGTTCCTGTTACCGCTGTGGTGCTGCTAAACACGTTGCAAACAGCCCAAATTGCCCGGCTGCAGCTGCAAGGTGTAAGAACTGTCAGAAGGTGGGTCATTTTGCCCGCGTATGCCGCTCTACACAGACTTGCTCTGTTAATGCTGTAGAACTACCTGAGGTCCAGATTCTCTACTTAAACAACTCTGACTCATCTGAGAGGATCCGTTGTACAGCTACCATAAAAACTACGTCTGCTACGGTGCCCATACAGTTTACTGTGGACTCTGGTTCATCAGTTTCTATTATATCCAGAAATGAATATGAGGCATATTTCAGCAATGATGCCCTGCTGAACCCAGATGTTACTCTAGTTACATACTCTTGCTCTCCTATACCTGTACTAGGTTGTCTGCCTGCCACTGTGTCACATGACAATGCATGTTTTTCTACTAAGCTGTTTGTTGTAGACTCTGGCACAACTTTACTGGGCATGGATCTCATCAAAGGACTGGGACTACGTTTTACCGGGACTAAGGTTGAAGGTGCCTGCCCGCATCCCCCATCTGCTCCTGTGATGCGGCTCTCGTCTCAGCCTCAACCATCATCTCTGGGATGTGCAAGCAAGTTTGTACATAAAGTCAGAGTTGTGGACAATGTTGCTCCAGTCAGACAGAAACTGCGACGGCTGCCACTGTCCGTGCGTGATGCTGTGAGTAAAGAACTTGACAGACTTCTCCAAGCTGGGGTGATAGAAAAAATTGATGCATCCCCATGGGTTTCTCCCATTGTTGTAACCCAAAAGAAATCAGGTAATATCAGGATGTGTGTGGATTTGAGGGAACCAAACAAAGCTGTGGTCATAGATAGCTATCCACTCCCGCACATTGATGAGATGCTGTCCAAACTAAAAGATGCAACTGTTTTCTCCACTCTAGATTTAGAGTCTGCTTATTTCCAGCTACCTTTGCATGAAGAAAGCAGAGACCTGACGGCTTTTATCACCCATGATGGTCTATTCAGGTTTTGCAGGGTGCCGTACGGGTTGGCTTCAGCACCATCCGCTTTTCAGAAGATGTTAGCTACAGTGTTAGCTGGATTATCAAATGTTGCTCACTACTTAGATGACATCATCCTCTGGGGCAAGACTCAAACTGAACATGACGCCACTCTTGCTGAGGTTTTGCAGAGGTTAAAAGAGACGGGGCTACAGCTGAACAAGGACAAATGTCAGTTTAACAAGTCAAGTCTGTGTTTCCTGGGTCACACAGTCACACCACAGGGCATTCAGCCCACAGATGATCACCTTTCTGCTATCCTCAATGCTCCTCCTCCTTCTGATTTAACCACACTCCGTTCTTTTCTGGGATTGGTGTCATGGTACAACAAATTTGTTCCAAATTTTGCTACCGTTGTTGAACCTTTACGTGCTGTTATTCGCCAAGGAGTCGAGTTTCAGTGGTCAGAGGAGGCCCAACAGAGTTTTGAGACTGTTAAAAAGATTCTGATTGACAGTCCAGCCTTGGCGTTGTTTGATCCAGCCTTGCCAACCATAGTTTCTACTGATGCATTCGATTATGATTAGGTGCTGTTTCACTCAAATCCATAGGGACACAGAGCGCGTGGTGGCGTTCGCCTCCAGGACCTTGTCTCCAGTGGAGCGTAAATACTCCACCATTGAAAAAGAAGCCCTGGGCTGCGTCTGGGCTGTTGAACGGTGGCGAACTTATTTGTGGGGTCGTAGGTTTACGTTACGCACAGACCACCAAGCTCTAACCACACTACTCACTTCAAAGGGAACTGATCGTGCAGGCATGCGTATGGCACGCTGGGCTGCTCGCCTGCTGTGTTATAACTATGATGTAGTGTACAGGCCAGGTTCTGAGAACTGCGTTGCTGATTGCCTGTCACGTCTGCCTCTTTCTGCAGATCCAGATGCTTGTGTGGAACCAGAGTTTGTTGCGATGTTGTCTACATCTATGACTGCTATATCGCCTGCAGATTTTGCTTCAGCATCTGCTGCCTGTTCAGAACTTTCTGCTCTGCGTTTGCAGCTCATGAAGGGTTTTCCTCGTTCATCTGCTGCATTGCCTGTAAATGTGCATCCATACTTCCGTTTGAGAGAAGAGTTTTCGGTGCAGCATGACTATGTTTTCAGGGGCTCCCGACTCGTTGTTCCTTTCTGTCTGCGTCACAGACTGATTCTTTTGGCACACGAAGGTCATCAGGGAATAGTGAGAACCAAACAAAGGCTTCGTGATTTGTATTGGTGGCCTGGTATGGATGACCAAGTGACACAGCATGTTAAAGGCTGTCAACTGTGTCAAAGTAGTGATAAAACTGCGGTTCCAGCTGCAGCTCCACTCATACCGGTGCAGTTTCCTTCTAAACCATGGGAAAAAGTGGCTATTGATGTAGTAGGTCCATTTGATACTGCTGATTGGGACTGCAAATATGTAATCACACTGGTAGATTATCATAGTAAATGGCCAGAAGTGGCTTTTGCAGCGTCTGTTACAGCAGGGAAAGTGATCTGTTTTCTCACTTCAGTGTTCAGCCGGTTTGGAAATCCGCACACTGTTGTTTCTGATAATGGACCTCAGTTTACTTCTGCTGAGTTTGCTGCATTCTTGCGTTCCAGGGACATTCAGCATATACGAACTTCGGTTTATCATCCTGCTGCAAATGGTGCAGTTGAAAGGTTTCACCGGGTACTCAAAGGTTGCATCCAGTTGGCTATTCTTGAAAATAAGCCCTGGAGACAGACTGTGACAGATTTCCTACAGGTGTATCGTTCCACACCTCACTCTACCACAGAAGTTTCTCCTTGTGAGTTACTGCTGGGGAGAAAAATGCGCACTCGTTTGCATGTTCTGCTTCCTTCCCCTAAACAGAATGCTGTTGCAGTAATGCCTGACGTAGTAGCTGCTAAACAGTACAAGATGAAAGTTTACACCGATAGGAGACGTGGGGCACGCGTTCCTGCCTTTCGAGTGGGAGAGAGTGTTCGGGTTCGGAAACCAACACATGTAGCAAAAGCACATCAAAGGTTCTCTGAACCATTACGCATCATGAAACAGTTAGCGCAGGGAACTTATCTGTTACAAGATCGACGGAAATGGCACGCTTCACATCTGGCACATTCTAACATCCCCGCAAAGGATGTCTCAGATTCCCCTGTGTTAGACTTACTGCATGTGGAACCACCTGCTGGGGTTCAACCAAGCCCATCTGCTGGGACACCTGTTGCTCCAGGTCGTGTAAGGCGACGCCCACATTGGTTGGAAGATTATGTGACATAATCTGATGTTTTGTGTATTACAGAGACATAAGAGTACAAAGTGTTGATTAAGAAACGTTCTCTAAAGCATAATCAAAGGTTATGAAGTTAAATGTTTAAATATTCTGTTAAAAAAAAAGTCTGGGAATGCAATGGAAAGGATTTTCGGTTCATTATCTATGCTAAAAATCGAAACAATTAGTTCTTTGTATGAATGACAAAAGTTTCTGTACGTTGCAGTTTATTTTAAGTAAAAGGGGAATATGTTGTGTTCTGTAACCACTATGTGTCAGTATAACGTCTGGTATAAGACAGACGAAAGAGAAGCTGTACGTGGCTGACATGCTGTTGAGCTCAGAGGAGCTAAGGAATAAATTTCAGTGTAAAAGTACCTACTGCCTGCTCATTACGACTCAATGAACTTAACATCCAGGGCCAAACCAGAGATATATTTTCTCCAACGTGTCCTGGGTCGACCCGGGGGCCTCCTGCCGGCAGGACATGCCTGAAACACCTCCCTGGGGAGGCGTCCATGGGGCATCCTACCAAGATGCCTGAACCACCTCAGCTGGCTCCTTTCGACATGGAGGAGCAGCAGTTCTACTCCGAGTCTCTCCCGAATGTCTGAGCTCCTCACCCTATCCCTAAGGCTGAGCCCGGCCACCCTGCGGAGAAAAATCATTTCGGCCGCTTGTATCCGCGATCTCGTTCTTTCGGTCATTACCCAGAGCTCATGACCATAGGTGAGGATTGGGACGTAGATCGACCGGTAAATCGAGAGCCTTGCTTTCCGGCTCAGCTCCTTCTTCACCACAACAGACCGGTTCAGCGTCCGCATCACTGCAGACGCTGCCCCAATCCGCCTGTCAATCTCCCGCTCCCTCCTTCCCTCACTCGTGAACAAGACCCCGAGATAGTTGAACTCGTCCACTTGAGGCAGGACCTCTCTCCCGACCTGGAGTTGGCAAGCCACCCTTTTCCAACCAAGAACCATGACCTCAGACTTGGAGGTGCTGATCCTCATCCCAGCCGCTTCACACTCGCCTGCGAACCTCCCCAGCAAGAGCTGAAGGTCAGAGCTCGATGAAGCTAGGAGGACCACATCATCCGCCAAAAGCAGAGACGAGATTCTCCTGTCACCAAACTCAACACCCTCCACACCACAGCTGTGCCTAGAAATCCTGTCCATAAAGGTTATGAACAGGACCGGTGACAAAGGGCAGCCCTGGCGGAGTCCAACCCTCACTGGGAACAGGTCAGACTTACTGCCGGCTATGCGGACCAGACTCACACTCCTCTGGTACAGGGACTGAATGGCCCTTAACAAAAGACCATCCACCCCGTACTCCTGGAGTGTCCCCCACAGGGTGTCCCTGGGGACACAGTCATAAACCTTCTCCAAATCCGCAAAACACATGTGGATTGGTTGGGCAAACTCCCATGACCCCTCCATCACCCTAGCGAGGGTAAAGAGCTGGTCCACAGTTCCACGACCAGGACGAAAACCACATTGCTCCTCTTCTATCCGTGGTTCAACCATCGACCGGACCCTCCTCTCCAGTACCCTGGAGTAGACCTTCCCAGGGAGGCTGAGGAGTGTGATCCCCCTGTCAATTTACCGATCGATCTACCTCCCAATCCTCACCTATGGTCATGAGCTTTGGGTAATGACCGAAAGAAAGAGATCGCGGATACAAGCGGCCGAAATGATTTTTCTCCGCAGGGTGGCCGGGCTCAGCCTTAGGGATAGGGTGAGGAGCTCAGACATTCGGGAGAGACTCGGAGTAGAACTGCTGCTCCTCCATGTCGAAAGGAGCCAGCTGAGGTGGTTCAGGCATCTTGGTAGGATGCCCCATGGACGCCTCCCCAGGGAGGTGTTTCAGGCATGTCCTGCCGGCAGGAGGCCCCCGGGTCGACCCAGGACACGTTGGAGAAAATATATCTCTGGTTTGGCCCTGGAGCGCCTTGGGATCCTGCCGGAGGAGCTGATAGAAGTGGCTGGGGAGAGGACCGTCTGGAGCTCCCTAATTGGGATGCTGCCCCCGCGACCCGGACCCGGATAAGCGGAAGAAGACGAGACAAGACGAGAGGGACTAGCATGAGCTCCACCAAACATGTACCAGTTAAAGGGTTAAAACCCAGTTTCAGATGCAACATAAACAGACAAAATATGAATCAGCAAGGTGGTCTTTGAGAAGAAATAAAATCAAATTTCCCTTAGCTCTAGGAGTCTTATTTATCTGAAACCTTTTTTCCTCACACCTCTCTGATTATCTGAGAAACACGCATTAGCATAATCTCATCAAACTATTTGTTGCTGACAGCAAACAAAAGAGTTGAAGCAGACAGAGGTGTGAGTTCTTCCTCGGATGCTTTCCAGGGTGACTCACATTCTTCTGAAAACAGCACCTCTGTGACAGGGAAACGCTCCGCTGTTGTTTTGGTTCTCTAACCATCACCACAGATTTTCAAGATGTAATTTGGCGACGATGTCAGAGGTTGAGTATAATGTCTGGAAAATCATCAAAGCCATCAAAGCTAATTAACATTAGCAAACACAGAAATGACTTCAACTCAGATTTGTAGATATTGAGCTAAAATTTGGTGTTCCAGTAACTAAGAGTCACCTTTAATGCATCCTTTGTGCTAACAGATCATGTCAAATCTTCATATATTTAGGGTTTGATGTAGCCTACAGGATTATTTGGCAGCATTATTTCTTCAAGGAATTATTTAAACTCATGAATTTTATAGAGTGATTTTTATTTACAGATGTTAAAGCAATACTAAGTGACTTTTAACCAGTAGGGGGCAGTAGGAGGCTACGGTTAAAGGTTTAATTTCAACTGTCGTGAATCATCTCACACCTGAACAAATAAAGCTTTCTCCCCCTCAGTCTGCCACAGCTTTTCAGCTAATAATCTCATCAGACAAGTTGTTGTTTTTACATCTTTTTGAATGTATAAATATTATAAGTTCATAAACAGTCTATCTTTCTCTCTCTCTCTCTCTCTCTGTCTCTCTCTCTCTCTCTCTCTCTCTCTCCCTCTCTCTCTCAGCTGTCTGAGCATAAATGCAAATTTATTCTCCAATAGAATTCAGCTGTCAAACTCTCAGTGATGAGTCATACAGGTGTGCGTTTCAGGTGTGTGAGCAGAATAAAACGATCCATCATCCAGGGTGGACCTGATGAGACCTTTGGGTCTGCTGGGAGGACTTGAGCAAAACCTCTGGGTCCATAGTGAACCAGCACAGGTCTGACGGGCTTTCGGTCTCAATCTGCTGGCACACAAACCTCCCGGACCACTGGGTCATATTGAACCTGACGAGTGTTGCGAGTCTCGTTTGGCTGGCGCAGACCCCCAGGAAGAACAAGGTTCTTGCTTCTGGTGGAGGATGAATTGGGCTTGAATCAGTACAACCCAAATCTGACTGGACCCGTAGGACCGTCACCTCGGTTCTGATTCTACTAATGGGCAATAGCTCATGTGTCTGTGCGGGTCGCGCGTCATTGGTTCTTATGATTTATTTACCTGTGAGGTGTTGTTGAGGAAGGCTTTGATTATCAGGAGGAGAGATTAACCCAGGCGTAGCTGCGGGATGACGCCTGTCCTCGGGGTCTGCGTGTTAGCCAAGCCGCCGCTGGGAGTCTGTGAGCCGGAGGCAGCCGGAGGGGAGTGCGTGGAGAGCGGTCTCGGTCAGATTTATTTATATATCTATTTATTTCTCTGTAAGGTGGTGTTGAGGAAGTCTTTCAGAACATTATTTTCGACAATATTTCACAACGTGGTTAATAATTCAACTGGTTAAACCATGAAACGCTCGCTGAAACCATCCCTCCTCCCCCTAGCGTTGCTAGACCTGGTTACTAAGGCCGTAAAGCAGAAAGTTACATCGTCTTTGCGACTGGCCCGTTCCTCCAAACTGTTTAGTGTGGTATCTTGCCAGTAGAGGGGTGCAGAGTGCTATCAAACATGAAACTGGTCAAGTTTCTTACTCAACAAACAATGACATCTAGGGACATAGGGGGGCAGTAGCTCAATGGTGGGGTGTTGGGTCTTGAAATCAGAGTGTTGCAGGATCAAATCCCCACTCTGTCTGGGTTATTTTGTCAGTGTGTCCTTGGGCAAGACACTTTACCCTCATTGCCTACTGGTGGTGGTGGTGGTCAGAGGGCTGGTGGCGCCTGTCTGTGCAGCTCACCTCTGTAGCTCCATCAGCATGTGAATGACTGACTGATGTAAAGCACTATACAAAGACAAGACAGATCAATTTTAATGCTCTAGCTTAAAAAGTAAAATAACACTTAGTATTGCTTTAATAATTTTGAAAATTTTAAGATGGTTAAAATTTGATCACAAAATTCATTCATCAAAATGAACCATTTTTTCCAAAATGTGTTGTTAAAGACATTTCTGGGACTTCAGCTACTTTCATGATGGACAGAGAAGTTAAACAATCCAATCAGGAAAGCAGAACAGTATTAAAACAATGTTTTGACTATAAATATAATAAATAATGAGACATTTTGTTGGATTAGCAGTGCTTTTGTTTCTAGCTCCTGATTTGTCACACGTGTTAATCACCGTTATGAAACATCACACCTGTCAGGGGTAACTCACTGAGAAATGAAATATAAATGAGCCAAATCACCATTTTCCTTAACACTGGATAACTCTGTGTGTGTGTGTATGTGTGTGTGTGTGTGTGTGCGTGCGTGTGTGTGTGTGTGTGTGTGTGTGTGTGCGTGCGTGCGTGTGTGTGTGTGTGTCCCTTTCAGATACATGAGGTTGCATCAATCTTCTGATCTAATTAACTGATTTTACTGTTGAAGAAAATTTCAGTTTATTTGATTGAGTTGGTTACCTTGGGCTGCATGGTGGCGCAGTTGGTTAGCACTGTTGCCTCGCAGCAAGGAGGTCATGGGTTCGCGTCCCGGCTCTGCGGCCTCTCTGCGTGGAGTTTGCATGTTCTCCCCGTGCGTGCGTGGGTTTCCTCCGGGTACTCCGGTTTCCTCCCACAGTCCAAAGACATGACTGTCAGGCTAATTGGGCTGGTAAATTGTCCTTAGGTGTGAGTGGGTGTGTGGTTGTTTGTCTCGTTCGTCTCTGTGTGGCCCTGCGATGGACTGGCGACCCATCCAGGGTGTCCCCCGCCTCTCGCCCCTTGACCGCTGGAGATAGGCACCAGCTGCCCCGCGACCCTCTGTGGAGGATTAAGCGGCTACAGAAAATGGATGGATGGATGGAGTTGGTTACCTTGACCAATTATTCATGCCGGTATTTTCACATTTTTATATTTCTAATATTTTTATTTGTAGTGATCACAAGGTCATGCAAATGTCAAAGGTCAACAACTAAAACCACTGGTCACTCTAAAACCAGACTTGTGCAGACATCCATGCTCTGCTCCAGTAACAAAGTGTACTTTGAAATCTAAAACAAGGCTTTGTGTTCCTTGATCCTTGCAGAGCCACTGCTCACCACCTTTGTCCTAGACCTAGACTAAACAGATCTGCCTGCTGAAGAGACTCATGAATTTTATCCTCTTTAATAAAATCAGTTCTCTTCTCCACAGACTTAAAGCGGCTCTCTGGAGCATTTTTCTCTGTATCAAAGTTTTCTAAATGTTTTAAATAATATTTCAGGTCTAAACTATGATCTATGGGTTGAGTTCCACAACATCTGTCATTCTGCTGAAGACCCTCCTTCCTCCTAGAGACCCCTTTGCATTATTTCTTGCCGCCGACATTTTTCAGCCAATGAAATTCAAATGTCTGCATTCTCTCAACATGCACGCGCATTGACCAAACCTGTACCAGTAGGGGGCGCTGTCGTACAGGACGCTCCGTGTGTTTCTCTGCTGTCTCAGCCGTTCACTGAGGACTCACGGCTCATTTATACTAAAAACCTACCCATTCTCCAGCTGAAGATGGATTTATTTTTATTTTTAAACCTTTCACCTCACAGAATGGCAAGGCTTGACAGGATTACGCGTTTATTTTGGTCAAAAAGTTCATCCAGGGCCGAGTCAAGTTCAGCTTCAGAGTCCAGCAGCAGCTCTCTGCTAACAGAGCTAATATCAGAAGCAGCAGGGACAGAGAGGGCTCATCAGACCCTCGTAGTGTTGTTGGAATAAGATTGTGAACTGTGAGTGATTAAACCCTACACATTGAGCTGTACAGTTCATGTCCGAAGTATATGCGCCGTGTGCACGCACGCACACGCGACCGGACGCGCGTGTCGAGATGTTTTGAGGAGGAGCCTTTGGACATTAGATTCAAAAACTGCTCTCTTGATGAAATCCTCCAGAGTGCGGCTTTAATGACAATGAATAACACTGTTAGACCAGAAAGTAACAGTTAAATCATAATTAATGATAATATTTTAAATGCATTATTTTAAATTTTATATACACCAAATGTCTCTAATTGATTATTTTATCATGTTTTATTATCACATCAGTTTTAATAATGGCCTTTGTTTAGATGGCGATACACTTTAGATAGTGAGTCTGGTCCGCATAGCCGGCAGTAAGTCGGACCTGTTTCCAGTGAGGGTTGGACTCCGCCAGGGCTGCCCTTTGTCACCGGTCCTGTTCATAACCTTTATGGACAGGATTTCTAGGAGCAGCCGTGGTGTGGAGGGTGTTGAGTTTGGTGACAGGAGAATCGCGTCTCTGCTTTTTGCGGTTGATGTGGTCCTCCTAGCTTCATCGAGCTCTGACCTTCAGCTCTTGCTGGGGAGGTTCGCAGCCGAGTGTGAAGCGGCTGGGATGAGGATCAGCACCTCCAAATCTGAGGCCATGGTTCTTGACCGGAAAAAGGTGGATTACCAACTCCGGGTCGGGAGAGAGGTCCTGCCTCAAGTGGAGGAGTTCAAGTATCTCGGGGTCTTGTTCACGAGTGAGGGAAGGAGGGAGCGGGAGATCGACAGGCGGATTGGGGCAGCGTCTGCAGTGATGCGGACGCTGAACCGGTCTGTTGTGGTGAAGAGGGAGCTGAGCCAGAAAGCAAGGCTCTCGATTTACCGGTCGGTCTACGTCCCAATCCTCACCTATGGTCATGAACTTTGGGTAATGACCGAAAGAACGAGATCGCGGATACAAGCGGCAGGGTGGCCGGGTTCAGCCTTAGTGATAGGGTGAGGAGCTCGGACATTCGGGAGAGACTCGGAGTAGAGCCGCTGCTCCTCCATATCGAAAGAAGCCAGTTGAGGTGGTTCGGGCATCTGGTAAGGATGCCTCCTGGACGCCTCCCTCGGGAGGTGTTCTGGGCATGTCCTGCTGGCAGGAGGCCCCCAGGTCGACCCAGGACAAGCTGGAGGAAATACATCTTCAGTTTGGCCTGGGAACGCCTGGGCGTCTCAGCTGAGGAGCTGGTGGACTTGGCCGGGGAGAAGGTGGCCTGGGCTGCCCGACTTGGAATGCTGCCCCCGCGACCCGGACCAGCAGAAGAAGGCGAGGCGAGGGCGAGGGCGAGGCCTTTGTTTAGTTTAAACTATGAGTTTAAGCCATGATTCTAAGAAAATACATCCTACTTAGTTTCTCAGAGGAAGTGAAAAGAGAGTTTTGGTAACACTTTCTTTTCAATCCCTGGCAAATCATTGGTTAATCAAAAATTCTTTATAAATGTATGATTTCCGTATTTCTCCAGTTCAGTCTCAGTCTGAGTTGAAGCCTGAAGTTGAAGTCTAAGTCTTCTGCGTGGGCAGAGCCTCTGTCAAAATGCAGACTGAGACCTCCTGCCTGGAATCAGGCCAGGATCCAGACTTAAGAGAACTCAACAACACTAAATTCTAATTCAAAGAAGAACCATGGAATTTAGCTCCAATTTTCTCAGAACTGCTAAATTAAACTCAACATCATCTGCCGCCAAGACCAACAGCTTTACCAGATGAAGGCTCCCTCAGACCAGCCTATGTATCCTGATCACCAAGGCCATCAAGTCGACATCTGAGTCGTTGGAGCGACATTTTGATAAATGTCTATTCATGTTTTGTTTGATTTATTTTGTAAAAAAATTAGTTAGGGAAAAATAGTAATAAAATCATTTTTATACAAAACTATATTTTGCCTCTGTGTCAAATAAGGGTTGATTCACTGATACCCAAAAGAACCTATTTAGAGTCAATCTGATATTAATGGTCAAAAATTTTTGATGACTCATCATTTATGAGACATTATATTCTGTTTGATAACTTTACTATTGTATTGACAATTCATTAGATGTAGCTACTTCAAAACGCTACACATTTGTCCAAAGGGATGAAGAATTCAGACTTCATCATTCTGTGTGACTCATGACATCAACTCCCTTTCTGTCTTGTAATTTTCTTCCTCAGGGTGAAGCATCCTAACATCCTCCAACTGGTTGACGTCTTTGAGACCAAGAAGGAGTACTTCCTCTTCCTCGAACTGTGAGTTTTAGATGCCTGGTGAGCTGGGGGAAGTCAGCCGGCTGCTTGTTTTTGCTGTAGCTTGGCCCTGAACTGGTTCTGTTGATGATGCGCTGTGGGGAATGAGCTGTTCTTGCCCTCCAGATACACGAACAGCTCTGAGCTCCAAATCATTTGGTATTCGGATGTGATCATTTGCTAGCTGCTCCGTTCTCATCAGCGTGTGTTCTTTAGGAATTGGATGCATTTCTTTGGAAATTCTAAATGTGGAAACGAACATGTTTTTTCCCCTCCTTTGAGAACACTTGTTTTGTGGGTTCAGTGATTGAATTAGACTGAAATTCACAAGGAACCATCTAGGGAAATAATTACCCTCATGTATTTTCTTCTATTCCTGGAAAGATTGATAAATTACATTTTAACATAAGTAGGCAATATTTGTCATTTAGCTAAATAGGTTAAAAAAAACCAATAATTTAAGCAATCAGAGAAAAGTGATTTAAACTTGAGCTGTGGACACACCAGGGTCTCCATCTCCTTTCTAAACTCTTATCAATACTTTTAGGAACTAAAAAATGATGTCAGATTGTTTCAGTGGGCTGTCAGTTTTAAAATTTCCATAAAAGCTTCAAAACTGAGAATGTTGTATATCTCTTTCCAAAGTGCAACTGGCAGAGAGGTGTTTGACTGGATCCTGGATCAAGGCTACTACTCAGAGCGAGACACCAGCAATGTGGTGCGCCAAGTACTGGAGGCTGTAGCCTACCTCCACTCTCTGCACATCGTCCACAGGAACCTGAAGGTAACTGCTGTGGTAACACCAGGCTGTTGACACAAACAATCAAATCACCTTTACTTTAGTAGCACACACTATAGTTTACTGTTATAGGTGTAAAAGTTGTAATGAACAAAGTGGATGTGAATACTTTTTTTAAGTGGAAACATGAAAGTTAAGAATCAAAATGGGTCAAGAACTGATCCCTGAGGTACACCAAGACTCAACTATGACATAGCAAACATATAATGGTAGGAGTAAAGGTTGGTAAGTCTGGTTGAATTTGTAGGAAACATTGCTCTATAAGGCTGATGTTCTGAGTTTTTTTTAAAGATATGTTTATGTGTCAAACATCATTTTAGAGAATGCAATTTCCCCTATTCATCATGACTAACTTGAGATCTAAGTGGAAACATTTCCATTATTTAAATTTGTATCGTAATAACTAAAAGAAAATAGAAATCAAAACCAGACATTAAATATTTCCTTCCTTCTTAGTTCCAGTTTTTTGATACTAGTGGTTGAAATGTACTTTTTTGTCACAAACACATTTTTCACTCAGTTTGCTGCCTGTTACTAAGAGCTGTTCTCACTTTCATTTAGTAAAAAAGTTAAGAAAGAGTGTAGTTTAACATCTAATTAGGAAGCTAATTCAGGTCCAACAAAAAATTAGGAAATTCAGGATATCCCGATTTAATATCAAGTATAGACCCCTTGACGTGTGATGTCACACGGCCAAAGTCCCGCCCCCAGCCAGAAGCTGGGGGGCAAAAAGACGGCACAGCCCCGCTGAGCCCCGTTGATATTATCCATCAATTGTCAATAAATTGAGCTAAATAGCGACAAAATAAACTCTATCAGCATGGTTAACACATGCAAGCTGCACAAATAAATGAAAGCAGGACAGTAACGTAACATTTCACTGGTTTCCAGCTGATAAAATCATCAAAATCGGAGACTTCTAGTGGATTAATCACCACATCATGGAGCCAAAGTCTCATCACAGGTAAAAAAGTTAAATATCTGCCCCTCATGTTAAGAGACAACTAGTTATAGCCATCTAATGACTTATAAGCAGTGTTGGTCAAGTTACTTTGAAAAAGTAATTAGTTACTAATTACTGATTACTTCACCAAAAAAGTAATCCAGTTACTTTACTGATTACTCGTTTTCAAAAGTAATTAGTTACTTTACTTATTACTTTACTTAGTTACTTTTCAAAAACGTGTCCAATCTGAATAGCTATACATCAACAGACCTAATTCTATTCTTTCTGCATCCATCACATCAAACTGAATCAAATCAGTCTCTTTTCAAAACTTGTTTTATTAGTTCTGATCTTTTAACTTTATGCTCATTGCATCAATCACAAATTAAATAAAATTCTAGTCTCTGACTTGAAGGAATTAGTTGAACATTTAAACTTATTTTCTGCTCATTTAACCAGATTTTATAAAAATAAATCAAGTGTTTCTCCTGTATTTCTCTCTGAGTGTAACCTTCAAATTAAATTCTTTATGTTGTCTTTTCTCTCAAGCAAGGACAAAAATTTGATTTGAAAAGCATGAGAGACATAACTGTCTTAAGTACAGGGGTGGGGGGGCTGGAGGTGGAGAAGAAGGGCTGGACTGTTTAAACCAGGGGTCACGAACCTGGTGCCCCAGGAACCAGACAAGGTGCCCACAGGCCTTTTCTCCAAATAGAATAAGTTTATAATAAAATACAATTTATAAACTGTTGCCTTCTTTTTTAATCACAAATGCATTAATATAGATTTTAAAACTCCAATTTTCATTTTAAAAAAATTTATTATGGATGACGTTAGCTTCACTCTGATCTATTCTAGTTTAAAGATAAATATTATATCAACCTGGTGGCCCTTTGTATGGCTCAATACCCATGAAGTAGCTCTCTGCTTCACAAAAGTTTGTGAACCCTGGTTTAAATATTAACCCTACACCTAAAAACAACAGCCAGTAACCATTTAATATAGTGGAACGTTGTTTTAGACTGTAAAAACTACAGGGATCAAAACTGCCATAAAAAACGCGCAGGGGCCTGGGCCTCCAGGGCCCCTTTTATTTACGTCCGTGTCTGCAGCAGCTTGACGCTCGGATCGGTTTTTTCTCTACGGCGCGCCGGACTCCGAATGAAACAGAGAGTCCACAGTGGAAAGGGACACCGTGTCCTGACCTGGACAATCTAGCCTGCAGCGCTGAGTTTCTTCAGCTCAGCTGCACTAAGTCCTGTTGCTGCTTTTCACCTGTTGATCAGGAGAGAGGAGCCGTCGCTCGGCTCTGGATGCAGACGCTGCAGCGGTCATGTCAGTGGGGGATCGGAGGAGTTCTACATCCCCGTGCTGGTTTAGGTGCTTGTTCAGATCAGAGATGTAATTTCTGGCTGTAGATAAAAGTTGTCCTCCCACACAGAGAGTCCTGCTCTCTCTGAGCTCCATGTGATCACTGGTTGATCTAAACACCGGTTTGTTGTTACCGCTGACGTCGCAGCTCAGACGGAAAAGTCAGGAGGCGCTCCGACAAAATCATGGTTTAGTAACGCACTAACGCAGCGTGTTCGCGGAAAAGTAACGGTAATCCAACTACTTTTTTTCCCTTTGTAATCCCTTACTTTACTCGTTACTTGAAAAAGTAATTAGATTACAGTAACGCGTTACTTCTAACTGCCCATCACTGCTTATAAGCCTTTGTAACCTGGTTAAATTAGTTTATTTTAAAATAATTAGACAAAATGTGTTCCGTAATCAGAGCAGGCAGCCATTAATGTCATTGATTTTGTGTTTACTGAGCTCGTCAGGTAGGTCAAAAGTATAAAAATGATTTATTTATTCATAAACTGTCCCTCCTGAGATCAGCCTGTGTGTTTGGGAGAGGACGGAGTTTGGAGTCGGCAGCCCTGTTTATTTTGTGTTTCGGTTCACGGAGCTCATCAGAATAAACGGAGAATCTATTAATCTACAAAAACTACCAGTGTCACGGTAATCCTTCAACATTAACCCGCACAACGCAGAAGAGATCGGATTACTTTTTTGTTGCTTGAGCTGAGTGAACTTAGACCGGACTTTAGTCCAGACAGCCCGGTTCAGAGGACTCCAGCAGGCTAGCTCCACAGCTAGTTAGCTTAATTCAATCGGATTTAAGATCTACAGTACTCCTCACATAAAGCTCTCAATAACGACGCCCCTCCTTACCTCTCTGCTCCCCCAAATCACCATCACCCCTCCCGCTGTCTCAGACAACCGTTTCAAAGCATCAGGAGTTTTTTCCGTAGTCGTTCCCACCCTAGTGACACACTCTGGCTCCCTTCAGAAATCCGTAAAAAGTACGATAAGCTCACCTATTTAACCAGCATTTAACCCCCGTTAATTTGTTTAACCTATTTGTCCGATATGTTTAGTTTCCTGCTTCATTTTTTAAAATTTGTAAAACGTCTTGGAGTTGTTAAAAGCGCTTTATTTTGTTAGTTTAAACCGCAGAGATACAGCTCTGGTTAGCTGCCGGAGCTGGGCTTTTGCCCTCCAGAGACTGAGCTTGTCCAAAAGTACCCAGATGTAAACAATAACATTCAAGGGGTCTATAGGGTCAGGCGTGGTAAATGGTAAACAGCCTATATGTGCATTCTAGTGTGTTCTAGAGTGTTCTACATTTCCCAAAGCGCTGTACAACACACCGGTCATTCACTCACACATTCACACACTGGTGGTGATCAGCTACGTTGTAGCCTCAGCTGCACTGGGGTACACTGACAGAGGTGGGTGACTGTCCCTCCCTGGTCCCCACCAATGTCAGATCTATGCCACTGGGATCAGGGTTTTGATCAAGGCACATGTCACCAAGTCTTTCCAGGTCTTGAGAAAAAAGTTACTTTTATATGATGCAGACTCAGTGAGACCAGCAATCAATGAGCTCTTTGTCTAAAATCTGTGAGCTTTGTTTCACTTACTTTACTAAGACAATAGGCTTTATGCACAGAGTACTTAGTAGAACTTCCGGTTTAAAATTAACTCGCGGGACCATTTCCGGTTCCATTTGAAACGTGAAGATTTCCAGAGTTAGAGTGCATTTCCAGCTAAAGATATTGTTTATAATCAAAACGAGTAATAGTATAGTATAGTACAGTATGATATATATATTATAGCACTAAGAAATGAAGCCATCATATAAGTATCAGCGGACGGGAAGCCTCGACAGCTGAACACTGCTGTGTTCCGTTGTGTACCGCATCAGCTGAATATAATTCATCAATCCGTTTCCACACATTTCCACTGAATAAATAACTACAAAAAGGAAGGATTGTGAACTTAAGAAGAGAAAACGTGATCATTTCTAACCACACCGTGTCTGTAGTCGACACTTTGCAGCACAGTTACGTCAAAGAGCCGAGTGGAGGAGGCTAAAGGAGGAGGCGCGGCGCCGTTCCCGTTTTATTTCACTGGAACAACTATTCTTTTGGTGAATGAAGACTTGGTGTTTGATAACATAGAGCTAGACCAGAGAAAGTTCAAAGTTGGGAAGCAGTTGGAGCCCACGATCACGGCTATATAGATTTGTCTCACTGTTTTTTGATGATGGAAGTTACGAGCTAACGCTGTTAGCTTACCTTCATTTTCATCAATAAAGCTGGTTATATACAGCTTAAAGTCCTTCACCCGCTTGCTCGCAGACGTCTCTGTGTGTTTTTCAAAAATCAGGTGGACATCGTCTACGTGGTGCATGGCAGGTCTAGAAAAAAACGCGTAAATAATTCCATTTGGTCCGGTCTGCCATAGAAATGAATTGAGCCGACGGTAGGGGAGATGACCTATCGTAACCAGCAAGTGACCGTGCATAAACCCTATTTAAGACAAAATACTCTGCTTGAACATGAATAAGAAATCATATTAGCAGTAAGATATCAGCTTATCGTCTCTGAGTTTGTGTGTTTGAATAAACTGGTTATGTGGCTGAAAGCAGGTCAAATCACTGCATAGAGCACATGGGTATTAGATATTACAGGTTTTCAGTTGCATTAATAAACACTGTTCTTATTATGATCAGTCAGCTCTTTTGAAATCACCAGCTGGTGTTTATAAGTCCTGATCATTTGTAAGTCCTGTTCTCAGTGGTGTTTAATTTATTAAGGTCTATAATCAGCATTTGTAAGGAATGACTGTTGTTTATAAAATAATACATGATGAGGAAATGACGATAATGAGAAAAACCCTGTGATCTGTGTAAAGTGCTGTGAACAAGTTTTCAGATTTCCTCTGTTTTTGCTGACTTGCCTCAGTTACATTTTCCAGGTCAGCAAACGAAATTCAAAGTCAGACGAAGATAAATGGAGTAAATATACGATGCAGTTTTCAAAAGATGGTGTCATTTATTAAAGGAAGAAAGCTGTCCAAACCAACCTGGCTCTGTGTGAAAATTAACGACCCTTATGTTAAATTATTAATTCATTATGATCAACTACATTATTTGGGAAGGTGAGTTCAGCAGTTTTTTAAAAGAGGAAGTTGAGATTCAGCAGGAAGTTCAACATGTTTCTTAAAAACACACTAAGATTTATTAACTTACATGAGTTGTTGACTTTGTATTGCGTCATTTTACTTAGTTGGAGAACTTGGTGTACTACAATCGCCTAAAGCACTCCAAAATAGTCATCAGTGACTTCCATCTGGCAAAGCTGGAGAACGGACTAATCAAAGATCCCTGTGGGACTCCAGAATATTTGGGTGAGATTCTAACAAATGAAGGATACATGGTCCTCGTGACGTGCTCAGGTTTGTTATTGATGTTTTGGTTGATCCTGTTTAGCTCCTGAGGTGGTCGGCAGACAGCGGTACGGCAGGCCTGTGGACTGCTGGGCAACAGGCGTCATTATGTACATACTGTAAGTTTGGAGCATGATCACATTCTGTAACATGAGGACTACATTCTGGTAGCATTGATATTTGGTCAAAATATGTTCCATCGTTCATAGATTTATTTCAGCTTGTTCTTGTTTTTGACTTTGTTTTACAGTCTGTCAGGCAACCCTCCTTTCTACGATGAAACGGATGACGATGATTACGAAAACCATGACAAGAACCTGTTTCGAAAGATCCTCGCGGGCGATTATGAGTTTGACTCACCGTACTGGGATGACATCTCTGATTCAGGTTGCATCAAAGTTAACACTGTGAAGAAACATCATAAACATTTCAAATCTGGAGGAACTTTTCCTTCCTCCTGCCTTTTGACTGTTCAAACCTGCCATATTTGTTATCCATCAGGGGAGTAAATCCTTTCTTGCTGAGCTTCCTGTGTGATTTTTCTTTGACAGCTAAGAATCTGGTTGCTCGTTTGATGGAGGTGGATCAAGACCAGAGACTGACGGCCCAAGAGGCTATAAACCATGAGTGGTAAACAGCTGATCTTTGATTTATTGTGTAGACTTGCGCTAATTTAGAGGGCTGTGATCAGACTCTGCTAACGTGATCAGAAATATTTCAATCGAGAAGTTCTTTTCATGTTTAAAACATAAAAAAACAGCCTTTATTACAGACAAATCAGAGTTTTCAGTGAGGGACTGGATATTAATTCCAAGCAAGAAGTGTGGCTCAAGCTGTATATTTTATATTTTGCACTACAGGATCTCTGGTGGTGCAGCTTCAGATAAGAACATCAAGGAAAACGTGTGTGCACAAATAGAGAAGAACTTTGCCAGAGCCAAGTGGAAGGTTTGCTCTGTTATTCTTTTTCATTTCCAGCTTTTATTCCTTCCCCCCTAAATGTAAGAGCTGCTAGTAACATACTCTGTCTGTACTGTTTAACTCTAAGTTACATGAATGCTAAAAAAACAAAGCTTATGTCTCACTGAGTTAAAGTTGTTGGTAACAAATTTCAAACAGTATTCAAGAGGGAGTTTCTAAAATGTTGCAAAACATTCATATTGGTTTTTAATTTCCTTGCTTGAGTTGCAGAACCTTGCAAGGGGCAGGGCTTTTTCAGGAAGTCCACAACCTTTTGACCAATCGACACTCTCCTTTGGATTTGAAATGACTGAAATGTCCCTTTATACCCATTTAAGTGTTATGA
Source organism: Callopanchax toddi (assembly GCA_006937965.1). NCBI lineage: Eukaryota > Metazoa > Chordata > Actinopteri > Cyprinodontiformes > Nothobranchiidae > Callopanchax > Callopanchax toddi. Next base: position 195,394 of record SSNR01000636.1, on the reverse strand, counting down.
CTTACTTTATGAGAGGCTGGTGACCACATTGCAAGTTGAATTAAGGGTAAATTGCAAACAAATCCTATTAATTTGTGACAAAATATTTGGCACAAAAGTCATTATGTGATGTCCCATCTGACGTCATCACATATAGAACTTGTTGCAAAAATCTCCAATTCAGTGTGATTCCAACTGAAGCTTTTTTGTTGCTGTTGCTGTTCTGTGTCTCCTACTATAGTTGCCAACAGCTGCAATCCAGTGAGATACTGGTTTAAAGGTCTCAGCGGTCTTTTTTGTGATTCCTTTCACTTTTCTTCATCTTCCCCCACAGAAAGCAGTGCGAGTCACCACCATCATGAAGAGGCTAAGAACACCAGAGCAGAGCGAGTCGAGGCCAGCTGGCCCTGCAGCTCCCCAGGCTGCCGCCGACCCCGCCGTGCCTTCATCAGCTAACGCGGTCACCGAGCCGCCTGCCGGGGGGAAGGTGAGTCACCAGGTGCCAGAGGCTGAGTCGAGGGTTGCAGCATCAGCCGAGGAGCCACAGCAGCCCAATCCAGATCCGCAGGGGCCCGAGCCCGCATCACGCTGCAACGGCGAAGCTTCTGCTGCACTTCACACAGCTGCTGAGGCAACAAACGAGCAGGGTTAAACCTCCCTGCTCGCTCCCACCACCTGTGTGTGACCTCCGCAGTCCCCGCTGACTCCTGCACACTGTACATTAGCTGCTGGCATGGTGACACTGACTCTGCTTCTTTCTCACTTGCAGCATTAGCATCATCTCATGAAGGCTGTGTGCTACTTTTCCTGAGCACTGCGTTGCATTCGCTTTTCTAAAAAATTGTATTGTGTTTTCACGGACTCTCTGTGTGTCAAAGTATAAATAGAAGCTTAAAACTGGAGCTTTAGCAGCAAAATAGATTTGTTATCAAGCTTTTGCCTTACAGCTAAAGCCATCTGTCTCTTCTCGTGGTGATGAGAGAGTAAATAAAGGCATAATTGTGTCGAAAACAGCTTTGGTTTCATCTTAATAAACCAGCTTTGGAAAGTTGCATTTAGACCATTTGTTCCTGGAACTGTTAGAGAAATGTTACTCTGGTAGTTGTTACTGTGTTGGCATAAGAGCTGGCTCAAACCCACGGAGGAGAGTGGGTATAATCCTTTGTTACTGTCTGCACTAACAGTTACTGTGCTGAGGTTGGTAACTGGGGGTTTTTGAGTCCAGTTCTGTGTTTTTGAATGAGGCAGCTTCACACATAAGCACAGAAACAAATGTTTTGTTCCTTTGCTAAGTTGCTCAGGAAAGAACCTCCTAGCTGTAGTGTAAAGACTCTGTACATAGAAACCTTTGTAGAAGTAGCTGAAGCAGCATGCCTGTCCGTTTTACTCCACCTTAGGATGAAGATGCATCTCTGCCATCTTCATCTTCATCTTATCACCGGCCACAGAACTCTAGTCTGTTGCACAAACCTTGTCAGTAACCTTCTTCTTAAAGTATACATACTACATGATAACCGTTGTTTTACTGTCATGTCAATACGGCTTTATGCATCATTTGTAGCTTTTTGTTTATAAAGTAATAGTTCAGATCTCTGGGTTTCAGTGGAAAAGTTACAACTAATATCTTACCTGTTATCTGAGCTGTAGATCGCTCTTTGACCAGCAGTTTGGAGAAACACTGATAAGCTAATGGCTAGCTTCTGCAGGGCTAATCTCAAAATCATTATTGTTAATGTGAATGCTGTTTTATAAACCTTTACACAGACATCATTTTATCTACCTGGTGGAGAGGAGATCAGCACTTTTAGTTGGATTTTCATATATCTGTCAGAATCATCAAGTAAAGTCATTTTTCATAGAGAAAACTGTAGCATTACTTTTGTAGCCAAGGTGGAGGATAAAAAAGAGAGTGAGCAGATCCTCTCTTCAGAGAGATGATCTCATTCAGCAGCAGCTTCAGTACAAAGATGTCCTCCATGTTTATCTCACACTGATTAGAGAGCAATGTGTATGCCAACTCCTCATTAAAAAAAGAAGCTATTGGCTTTCCTAAAAGTCACTAGAATTCACTAAATGACATCATCACCACATTATTTTAAAGTTGCTCTATGTAATTTGGAAAACAAATTAACTTAAAAATGTTTTCATGCCTCTTAACATTCTAATAGTATAGTTATAAATATATTGTGACGATTAAAAACAAACTAAAGAAATTAATAAAGTGATACTCTTACATTTGTCCTAAAACCTCAGCCAATCAGACGTTTTGGACCAAAAGGAACTATTGGACAATCCGTCTGTCTGCCTCGCTGAAGCGCCTCACTTCCGCACTGCGTGGATCCTCCATTAATGCGTGCTGGAGCATTTTTCAGCAGAACATTCCGGAAGTGAGAGAAGGACAGAAACAGCCGGCTGTTAGCGCTTCAATTTTAGGAAAAAATACCAGAGTCCCAAAAAGAAAAACATCTTTTCAGTTAGCAGAAAACTTAAAATGTTTGGACATAGAAAGAGGAAAAACATGGGTAAACATTAGCATGGCGTTTTAATGGCTGGAGTTTTGCACTCTATTTTTACTGTGACAATACGTGGTCCCATGTACGGGGGAGGCGCGGCCTAGAAATTATAACCGACGGGAGGGGTGAGAGCTCTGAGACGTGTTTATGTAAAATAGCTAGCGATACGTAGCTTGTTCTGGACACAGAGGGGTTAACCTCTCCCCCTCTGACTGACTGTGCAGCACCAGCACTGGGACGGCCCCCTGTCAGTATTCTGGGATGGTGGGGGGTATGGCAGCTCCATCAATATTTTGACAAGAATACATGCTTTCATGTCAGGGTCTCCAAAATTTCTAGGAACATTAGAAAAAGTTGCCAGATTTCTTGCTAGTTGCATTTTTGATCAGGAGTAGGTAGAGCGGTCTGAATACTTGCTAAATTTAACAAGAGTCACATCACTGAGCACTGTGGCCATGTGTGTGTGCACATCGTGCAGGATGGCGTGCTTGGGATGGGGTCACACACATGAATGTCCTAGTGTGAATCTGACAAACAACGCATAGGTTTCTAAACCAGCACTCACTCAAATATGAAATGTTTGATACTATAGATTTTTTAGGATGTCAAAAATCCACTTTGTAACAGGCCTGACTAGCCGTTAGCTCATCAACCTGGTCAGAGCTAATCTCTAATTCTCCAAACTGAGGTTATTCAACAGGTAAACTAATAGCTCTTCAGAAGATCTGAACTATCCCCATAATAAAACACCACGGGGTGTTTTTTGTATTTTCTCTGATTGACACCACTCACGTCTTCATAGTCCGTTGAAACTTTTAAATTAAAGCATGCATTCACACAGATACAGGTTTTGAGGAAAGGGGAGCACCATTTGGGTAATATGGTATGTACAGCTTTAAACTAAATCTGTCAAACATATAACGATACAGTGTATATGCACGGTAGACGTTTAGTCCCAGTTATTTATCTTTTTTTTTTAATCCTTAGTTTTACGTCTGTCTGTTTCCCTTCCCGTCGCCGGACACTTGGAGCATTAATAACGAGCTCTGAGTGGAGATCTCTGTCATAACATGACGCAGAAACAAAGCAATATTTAACTGGCTGCAGAAACTGTGATTTCCAGTGTCCTTTGGATCAAGTCTATGTAACCTTCATTAGAAGTCTGTAGTCCTCTCTGATACACACACACACACACACACACACACACACACACACACACACACACACACACACACACTAGCATAAGGTTGCTGTCAAATAAATGTGTGTCCATGTGTGTGTAGGTGGCTGTGTGGGTGGCTTGTTCTGACACTCACACACAGAAACATGAGGGTTCAGTCCCTGGCCACATGAAGACAGCAGCCAGACCGTCAGAACAAACATCAGGTTCCTTAAATCCACTGACCTAGGTCAGAAAATTAAACAGCCTCTTCATCTGGAACAACCTGATCGCTTATCACCAATATTTACTGTTAAACCTTCAAATTAAAATATCAAATTCCACTAAAATATTTATTATTTGACTTTCTTGTTGCAGTTTTTTTAATTACTTCTCACAGTTTGCTTAATTTAAACTAAATTAGAGGTTAGAAATAGTTTTATTTAAATCAGAAGGATTTTAAAGGTTTTTGAGGAGAGATTTTTCATAATCTTTGTTTTGATGGTGAATAAATAGTGTAACCTTTGGAAGCGAAGCGTGTTCTCTGTATTTATGATCCCATGTCATTGATCCCATTCATATTGCCACTGATGTGTTTGTGATGTTTGCTGGGACCACCTGCAGGTCCGGTCCTTCATTTGTAAGCTCTGTAATGTTACTCCTTGACTGAGTTGATGACTTTAATGGTATTAAAACTGAATTCCTCCATTTATTGGTGTGTCATCTGCTCTTATTTTCCCTTTTGATGTAGACGATCAGCTATCAGAGGGCTGCTCCGTTTGAGGGAATGTGGGAAACAGCCTGCGTCATCTCACCCCGGAGCACAGCATCTGTCTTACACTCGCTCAATTAGCACAAGCTTAGCGGCCATCCTTGTGGGGTGTGAACTTGTGTTTTGATAAGTTCCAGCAGTACCATTTGGTGACACTTCCCAGGATGCTTGAATTGTATCACATCAGAATAATCATGCAGAGAGCTGACTTTCGAGAGCCTCTAGGTTTTCAAGAGGCCTCTTCCTCTTGGGACCCTTTTTTCTCCGTTTCATGGTCGTTTTGTAATGGTATGCAGCCATCCATACAGCAGCTCTGACTCAAGGGGATCCTGACTGTCTCTGTGCCATTGGATGGCTTCATTAAGAGTGTTTGGATGAGAGAAAGACCAGTTTTCTGTTTCTCTCCACCAGCAGCAGAGATGAAAGACCACTGATCAGTCTATCCTTGCCGAAAGGAATGCAAATTGTACAGGGAACAGAAACGATCTGAACTAGAGAGGAAATGACTCCACTAAGAGATGATTAAGGGTTTTGCCATCATATTATCTTTATGTAACTAACAATGTTAAGTTTTGTATTGCACAGTTGGACCTGTGAGACTCAAATACACAGAACCAGATAAAAACATGTTTACTGTATATAGAGTGCTTTCTAGAGTGCTGAGCACTCCCCAAAGCGCTGTACAACACAATCAGTCATTCACCCATTCACACACTGGGGGTGATAAACTACATTGTAGTCACAGCTGTCCTTGGACACTCTGACAGAGGCGTGGGTGCCTTGCACCCCTCCAAGTCCCTCTGACCACCACCAGTAGGCAAGTTAGGTGAAGTGTCTTGCCCAAGGACACAACGACAATCTAACCTAGCCGGAGGTGGGGGTTGAGCCTGTGACTCTCCGGTTGCCAGACCGGCCACTCTACCAACTGAGCTATATGACGCCCCAAATATATAGACAGTAAACCTCAAACTGTTCTAAAGCTTTAGGTTGTATTAAGCTTTTCAAGACACAGGGCAACAATCACCAAGTATAAAGTTCTCAGTCACAAAACTTTTAATTGAAACATGGAAAAATAATTCTATTGTGATTTGTTAACTTTTAGGTGGTCAACGATATAATAAACATGTCAACTTTAACAGAACAATGTTTCTGTAAAGCTTTGTACAAGAGACATAAAGGTCTGATATGCTGCCTTAAAGGGAATAGGGTCAGCTTTGAAAAACAAACCTCATGAAAAGCCTGGCGCTGCGAATAACTGCAGCCTTGAACGGGAGCGTGCACAAATTTCTCACTAGTTCATAAGGGTTCAACCAAAGGCAGCCGGAGGCATGATTCCATAAATAAAAATACATTTTATTAATACAAAAGGAAATATGGTAAAACAATGCCCCGCGAGACAGACAGACAGACAGACACACACACACACACACACACACACACACACACACACACACACACACACACACACAGAGTGAGTGTTCTCAACGGTTCTCCCCAAAAGGCTGCGATCGCTGACAGCAGAGAAGCCGTGTGCGCAGCACAAGCCGCCGTTGAGGCACTGTGAGGCGGGCCGGGCTGAGGTCCAGGAAACACTGGGCCTAAACTCTTGACCCAGTAACTTACACAGTTCGCTGTGCGCTGATTTATAACATCACCTTTAGCTCTGCGAAACCTTATAATCCATCAGAGAGGTTTTCAGCTCCATAAACACTTTCAAAATACTACCACTATGATGAGAAAAAACATTTAGACGAATAATGTCCGCCATAGGCCCTCAGCACAACACAACGGTGCAATGCTGCCATCTACTGGATATACATTTATATTACTCTTTTCAGCAGACTGGAGCGCGCAGTGAGCATCAGTTGACGTCACATCCGTAGGACAGCGCGGGAAATTCATGCCCGAATTGAAATGCACTTTACAGCTCACAGCCTGTTCAAGACAATGGATTGATACATTGGTGTCCTCATTCTTTTTGGTTTAAAATGCTTCATCACTTCAAACTAACCATGCATGATAATTTTTGTTTAAAATGCTCCCTATTGTCCCTTTAAAGGTACCATGAGGAGTTTGGTAAACAACGTAGCTTAAAAAATGTTTTTTCATGCGTCTTAACAACGTTCTAACATAGTATAGCTATAAATATATTGTGCTGATTAAAAATCCCCCAAAATAAATCAATAAGGTGGTTCCGTCGCAGATCTCTAAAATCCTCAGCTAATCATATGTTTTGGACCGAAAGCAACTATTGGACGATCCGGCTGTCTGTCTCGCTGAAGCGCCTCACTTCCTCACTGCTTGGATCTGTTAGAGCTTCAATTTTAGGGAAAAATACCAGAGTCCCAAAAAGAAAAACACCCTTTCAGCTAGCAGAAAACAAAAAATGTTTGGACGTAAAGAGGTAAAACCAGGGGGGATGTTTTAATGACTGTAAGTACGTAAATAAAGTTTATTCATATAGCGCCTTTCACAGATATACATCACAAAGCGCTTGTGACTGGAGTTTGGTTCTCTATTGTTTCTGTGGCGATGTGCTGTCCCATGTCCGGAGGAGGCGTGGCATAAGGGTTATACCCAATGGGAATGAGAGCTCTGAGACGTGTTTGTGTAAAATAGCTAGCGATACCTAGCTTGTTTGAAGATTCTTCAGTGAACCTTTATTAGAAAAAAATATATTTTTTGGTTCCCTGCTCCTGCTATAATATTGATATTACTGTATATGCTTATATATTTATCATAACTAAAGGGATGAGTCAGAATAACACAAGATAACTCTAGCTATGGGATTTATCACAGGAAAGTCTGGTCTTAAAGTGAACAGGGTTTCTGCTTCATGGATGGAAACTAGAAGCTGGTTCCACCAGAGAGGAACCTGAGAACTGAAAGCTCTCCTCCCATTCTACTTGTAGAAACTATGGATCCACAAGTAAACCTTCAGTCTGAGAACCAAGCGCTCTGATGGAGACGTCTGGAACAAGAAGATCTCTGATAGAAGATGGAGCCTGATCTTTGAGAGCTTTAGAAGTTAGAAGCTTTAAATTCAGTTTTGGGTCTAACAGGTGATGCTGGTGAAGTGAAAATCAGATCTCTCCTCTTGACTCTCATCATCTGGATCAACTGGAGGCTCTAAGAGGATGTTTAGAACATCCTGATAATAAAGATTAGTAATGAATGATGGATAGTTTCTCTACATCACTTTGGGTCAGGATGGTTCTAATTCTAGTAAAATTGTGCAGATGGGAGGAAGCAGTCCTATAGTAACAGGTCTTATGTGTGAGTTAAAGGACAGAACCCGGTCCAGGGGTTCTTGTAGTCAGGACATCAGTGAGACCAACTTAATCCATCCAGAGGGACTGAAGTCTGTTCCTGAGAGTCTCAGAACCAAAAACCACAACCTCAGTTTGGTCTGAATTTAAAAATAGAAAATCAAGAGTCCTCCAGGTCTGTCAGACATGCTGGTTGTCTGATTAACTGATTGGACCTTTATGAGTCTGAAGTGGTTTTAGAATGGGTTCTCAAAGTTTTAATCTGAAGTAGCACCTCAGATCATAGCCTCTCTACCATGATGATGACTAATAAAACAGTAGACAAGCCATTGTACCATTAACAAGAAAACAAGTTAGTCACAAATTAAAAAGAATGTTTGAAATGGTTTAACAAAAACCCCTCCTTAACTTTGGTGTTAGTATAACTTTAAATTGTTATGTAGACACAGGTATATTAACATGAATCATGTATTAGTCAGTGTCCTACTCCCATCTGTTAGCCTTTTGTTCTGCTGTCTCAGATTTATTCATGTTTGAAGCTATCAAATATTTTAAGTATTTTAATGAAATTATCCATCGATTCATTGAGTACTTTGGTAGAACTGTACACCAGCTGTTCCCAACCGCTGCATACACATACACACACACACACACACACACACACACAAACACACACACACACACACACACACACACACACACGTAAAAGATCAATTCTATATAGTGTTGTTATTTACTGAAAACACTTTTCAGAATACTTCTCATTATTTAAGATCAGTCATCAGAGCTCTTAGCTGGAAGGGACTCTGGGACCTTTGAGAGCCATCAGCTCATGAAGGTGAGAATTACCTGAAAACTGTTAGGTCTGCCTGAGTAACAGTTTGTCCATTTGTTATCCTAAACTTTCTGTTTTTGTGGAAATGTTTCTTTATCATTGATTTATTCTGAAGGCAGATGAGTTTCTGCTGAGAAGTTTTGTCCTTTATTCTGGAAACAGAACAACTCATGCTTCTTCATGTAAAACATTAGTGTAATGGTCTCAGAACCTGCTCATGATGACATTCTTTTTTATCATAACATGTGGTCTGATGCACTTGTTTTACCTGATTTATTTTCTTCTCTCTCCTCCTGTTGATCTTGTTGTAAAGACTGTCTGCAGGAAATACAGTTACAAATCTGTTATTTGTACAAAGCGGTCTGGTCTCTGAGGCATGTGACCACTGAGCAGAGGGACGTCTTGTAAAGCTACACTCAGCAGGTTGGTAAACAATGTAGCTTTTAACATTGTTTTATGCCTCTTAACAACGTTCTAACATAGTATAGCTATAAATGTGTGTCTGTGTGTAACTGTTTATCTGTCAGGTCTGGTCTCCTCCTCTGTAGAGACTATCCTCGGCATTGGGTGGTGCCTTTTTCCGCTGGCGTATTGGGGTGTCTCGGGGTCTGGGGCTGGGTGCTGGGGTTGTCTGCCTGCTCTCCTCCCTGCGGCTGTTTGTTGCTGTTGTATTTTTCTCCCTGTTTTGTTTGTTTGTTTGTCTGTTTGTGCTTTATTTGCAGGTCTAGAAGTGAATTCTTCAAGTTCTCTTCTTTTTCTGTTAACTTTCTCCCCCACTCTTCTTTCTGTACCCTTCCCCTTCCTTTCAGGCTCCGTGTCCATTGGGATTCAAATCAACGATAAAAATATTCTAATAAAGATTTTTAAAGTTATATTTAAATATAAGTCAGGTTGAGCATTATAGCAGTGGCTGTAACGTCTCACCTGAAACAGCAACACTGTTTTTGGCACTCAGACATCTATTCTGTTTGCTCTATAGCCGGACAGAACACGGGGTTAAAAATTTAAAAAAAATTTTTTAAATCAAATAAAGCTACACTCAGCAGGTTGGTAAACAATGTAGCATTTAACATTTTTTTAAAGTCTCTTAACAACGTTCTAACATAGTATAGCTATAAATATATTGTGGCAATTAAAAAAACCCAAAAGAAATCAATAAAGTGGTTGTCCCGCCATTCTCTAAAAACTTCACCTATAGGATTGGACAATCCAGCTGTCTGTCTACCCCACTTCCAAACTGCTTGGATCTGCCATTAATCCGCCCGGGCGCATTTTACAGCAAAACATCCCGGAAGTGAGAGAAGGACAGAAACAGCCGACTGTTAGCGCTTCAATTTTAGGAAAAAATACCAGAGTCCCCCCAAAAAACACCTTTTCAGCTAGCAGAAAACTAAAAACGTTTGGAGGTGAAAAGAGGAAAAGCTGGGGGAACGTTTCTACAGCTGGAGTTTTGGTCTCTATTGTAACCGTGGCAATGCAGGGTCCCATGTCTGCAGAAAGGCTGGCCTACGGATTTTACCCGACGGGAGGGGTGAGTGCTCTGAGACGTGTTTCTGTAAAATAGCTATAGTGATACGTAGCTTGTTTCCCAACCTGCTGAGTGCAGCTTTAAACGAAGCCTTGATTCAGTTCATTTTGCCTTAAAGTTTTTTTGTAATGAAATTTTCCAAATTGATGAATCATTTCTAATAGATTTCTAATAAAAACTCATCTCTTTGACACTCTCCACTCACAGCATCAGCTTTCACCACGGCTCAGTTGAAGATTAGCCTATTTACCTCTTAACAACTGTTACTCTTCATTTGCAGAGTTGATGTGAAAAGTCAGATTTCTGTTATTATTTCATTTATTTAACCAAAATCATTTTGTTTTTTGAGCAAATTTCTAACCATTTTTTGCACATTATTTGTGTCTCCTTTAACCACCCAAAAATTGACATGTTTTAAATTTTTTTCCAAATGTTCACGGTGCAAAAACATTTTTTTGACTTGCATAAATATAGGAAGTATGGGTGTAGATTTGGCATGGACAGAGGTGACGTGTCCCCACCAATAACTCGATCCAAGGGTGTGCCGATATAGAGCTGCATCCTCACTAATAATACGTGCAGCCCTTCCGGACTGAGGTGCTGTCTTGCTGTGGACAGACCTGCGTCCAGGGGAAGGAGGCATGTCTGGATCGACCAGCGCAAGCCACCCACGTTGAAGGCATCCGCCCTGGGTCTGGATGTGGTCTGGGCTGGACTGGCCTTTGAGCGTTATCCCGGTGGGGTAACTTATGACCGTCCTGGACCTGAGCGGCTCTTATATTATTCTCTTCCTGTTTGGCGTGCGCTCGAACACCCCGCCCCCACCCCCGGTCCTGTCCTGGTCCCCACCAGTGTCATGAGCAAGTCTACACCACTGATGGAAAGCACATTCTAAGGAGGGCTGAATTCCATTTTTGCATCTGTGCATTCCGGTCATTCTGCCACTTGTTCAATCTTCAATGTGTTCTAAATGGAATGCATCCCTTGTTGGTGTTTTAACCTGTGCCCGCTCTACTCTTGTAAATCTGAATGTCTGCTGTGAAATGGGCCTACGGTAAAAAGGGTGAGTCTATGCTTGTGTAAAGTAGGAACATTTTATACATAAAGCCCAAAATATCAGGAAGAACCAATCAGATCACAGGCTGTGTTTTCTTTGATGCCATCAGTGGTTTTATTCTTTCCTTACCAGATCTGCAGTGATGATGTTTCTCCATGCTAACAGTTATGAAAAGGGCTCATGGATGTTTAATGATTTGTTTGCATGCTGAGGTTAAAAAGCAGCCATTCCCCTGCCTGATCTCACTGTGCACCTCTGAAGTCCTGCAGACAGCTCAGAGGAACAGTGTGGATCCACAGTAATTAACTGTAATCAGCGTCAGTAGCAGCGAACACGACCCCACACACTCTATCTAAAACACATTAACAGAGTTTTATATTTACTTTAGAGTGCACTTCATGTCCTTTATTTTCCAGTATATTTCTATATGCTGAGCTGCAGCAAATCACACAAGGATAACAACATGTTCCATGTCATTTTACAGCATCAATCTACTCAGTCTAATTAGTTCTACTTTTATTATCATTCCTTTCATCTGACAAGTGATTTAGGTCAGTTCTCATCCCCTACTCTCATCGTGTCTGGGAGTCCGTTTGAATGGGGTCTAATTTGGGCTCAAAATCAAAAACTCTGACATCATAAACTGTTAATTTTCACGTGACAACTTTAAATTTAGCAGAGACTTGTTATTATAAGACATGCATTTATATTGCAAAAGATTTACATTTTTTAATCATTTGTTGAACTGCTGACAGAAATTAAATATTTATTAGCGTTGATATAAAATGTACAAACAGGATGCAGAAGTGAAGCCTTTTTACAGGAGCAACACTACAGCCTGCTGGTGGACGTGGGATAAGCCTCAACCATGAAATGATGTTTGAAAGGTTTGAAGTCTTTTATTTGTGGTTTGTTTTACCAACAATGTCCAGTTGAGATACAAGATCTCTTGTTCCAACAAGTCATGATGGTTGGATACAGGATAAGAACTGTCATGAAAAAGATACAAAACCAAAGAGAACAGAAGGTAAAAGTTAACTTTGAGTTTACATGTGTATAACATATACAAATAATATAATGGGATGCAAAAATAAGAAGGATTAGTATAACAATAGAAGAACATAGAAGTTGCCATCTTGGGGTTCAGGGTTAGTCAAGTGGTAAAAACCAAAACAGAAATAAAGAGACAGAGAAAATATGGTAAATATACCACAAAGCAATCTCTAAGGTGGATAATTGTTTATAAGTCAGAGAAGTATTTTCCACAATCATTAACACATTTATTAGGAGGCCAACACTGCCCCCTGGTGGGCAGTTTTAACAGGATCTTTAGTGTATTTTACCCAGGATTCACCTGAAGCGTGGCTAAAAGGTCCACTGTCCTATTTACTGTGTATATGGATCCTCATATAATGCACATATTGGTACTGCAGAAACTTTGCATTTAAACAAAAACTCAAATCACTATAAAGACTCGTTTTAAATAATTTGTAAAGAGTAATAGATCTTTTTTTTTCATGTGTAATTTTACTGTTTTGATCGTATGTTTTCATGTCAGACTCATTTAATAGTCTTGTGAAGGGTAGTGTGTTTAATATATAATGTGAGTACTGTTGTTTTTATGTCCTGCTTTTATTTCTGATGTGTTTACATCAACCTGAGAACAAAAGGTACAAACTAAGATTACCAATCAGGATTGTAAAGTAAATAAACCAACCTCACTGATTCCAACATTAACTGACCTTTACCCTTTTTTTGTTACCACTAATACCATTTAAAATGCTATTCATAATAATATAGCCATTGGAACAATAGGGCCCAGCGCCACAAGGGGGCGTATGGGGGCGTCGCCCCTCCAACTGAACCACACCGCCTACTCAAGAATTTTTAAAAATACTTTTAACATTAGAAATATTTTCAACTATTGTATTTCTAACATTTTTATTAAAATTTTTAGCCCTACAAAATAAAAAAATAGTAACATTTTATTTGACAAATGCACAAATTTCAATCTGAACAGCCACTGGTTGGTTACAAGCCAACCATGTCTTTAACGTCGTCATATGCCTGTTGAAGTTGGAGCTTTAGCAGCTAGCATCCTGTATGATGTTGTAAGATTTTGGACTGTGAGAAGGTGAAACCATGACTGGATTGAACAAAAACAGAGATGAAATGGTCGGAGATCTTCGTTCCTCATCAGTTTTTTGGACGTAGGTGTTCTGTCCATGGTTCTGAAAAACCTGTTGTCAGCTCATCTCTACCTATACACTGGTGTTCTGATACCAGTCTGTGGTCAGAAGTTGAGTGGAAAGATCTCCTGAGGAGGTTGAACGCATTAGCATTGAGAAAACGGCAGCTTTACTGAATAAAGGTAGGATGGATGAAAATGAAAGGTATAAGTTGATTTGAGGACTATCGTGTTGTACTGATTGAATGTTTTTGTTAGCAAAATTTTGGTTTGATACAAGTTGAAAGGTCAAAGTTAAGCACACGAACTGTTGAAGAACTGGTCCATGTTTCATTTGGTACTAGGCTGTCAGAACGGCAGAATAAAGAAAATCTAACTGATGTATTAATCGGGTCTGGAAGATCCGGCCCGGACCCTGGTGCGTTAAGTCACAGCTTGTGATCAGCTGAGAAGCCTGGGAACAATTTCTCTACTGAACAAAAATTTGAATATAAGATAACATCTTAAGTAAAGTTGACCTCTTTATTGGAGGCAGGTAACTCATCAGACCATGTCCCACCAGGAGGAGACCTTTGGGCAGACCCAGGACTCGATGGAGAAATTAACTCACCTTCAGCCTGGGAACTATTTAGGTTCCTCTGGATGAGCTGGAGGAAGTAGCTGGAGAGAAGGAGGTCTGGGGGTCTCTGCTGAAGCTGTTTCCCCATGACTTGATCTTGGATACGTGGTCTAAGATGGACGGATAGACATGTATCATTCAATTAGCACTTGATCATTGTATATTTTGTTGGTACTTTTTTACCTTCATGTAAATTTCCTCCATTATTTCATCAATTTATTGAAAAATGTTAATGTGTTGTTGAGCTTTACCATCAAAATACAAAATAATAGAATATTACACTCATGCACCAGCTAAATGTGCACATACCCAAATACTAAAACAAGCCACTTTAAGTGAAATATGACTGAAGTTGAAGAAGCTGAACAAAGAACACTGAGGGCTGGCTGTGTGAGACTGGATTCATTTTGACAACATAAAGTTGGTATTAACCAGCACTGATGACATCTCTCCATCTGCTGGTTAAAACCCTGGAAGGCCAGCTGGGGTCCTGTTGTGACTACACAGAAACAGCAGGGGGCAGCATCGCTCCCTCATACTGTTGGTAGATGGTTATTCCAGTTTCCCCCTGAGCCTCATCAGTTGCTGGTTTCTCTCTCAGAAATTCTGACAAAATATAGACTCAGAGCACCAAATGGGGTGTGATGAATAAAATAAGACCCAGTCATTTATGGAGCTAAACTCTTTGACCTGAGTTGTCACTAATCCCAGGTTGACTCATTGTATTAGCGTCAGTCCTTCAGCTCGTCTGAGTTACTGAGCTCAGTTTTTAACTCTGGCCAAGTCTGTGGGTCCTCAGAAGGAAGTCCATGAACAAAGAAGCAGCTTGATGTCAAACCCTCCACTCCAACAGTGCTTTCCCTGTCCGAGAGCTCTCTCTGTGAGAGACACACAATGCCTCGGCTGCCTCTGATCTGTCACCAGATCAACCTCTGAGATTAAAACTGAGCTGAATTCCTCAAATGAAAAGTCATCTGAGTGGTGTTGGAAATGCCGCAGCATGCCATATTGTAATGTGACATGTCAGTGTGGACATAATTCCCCACACTACCATGTTTCCTGTGTTACAGAGAATGGAGCTCAGAAAACCCTGATCAGATTCGGGCAGTCCGGTCTTTGTTGTGGGTGGGTTTGAATTTCCAAAGTGTGCATCAGCTTCTTGGTTTAGAGCCAGGAGTCTAGAGTGACATGCACTGTGATGACACAGATATGGTTTTAAAAACTGATGTGGAGGAAGCTGAACATTGCTGGTCAGTTCCTCATCCTGATGTTACAGATTACACAGCCCGGCTGGCATCAGCTCAGAAGACATTTGATTTCATCCATTCATCTATTTTCTGAACTGCATCATCCAGCATGAGTCGGAGGAAACTGGTGTCTATCTCCAGCAGTCACAGGGCGAAAAACATCATTTTTAAGGTGTCTTTAGCATATTTGCTTTTAGGTTAAGACTTGATGAATGATGGTGAAGACTGGACTTCTTTATGTTTTTGAAGATGTTTTGCTTCTCATCCCAGGAGTAACACACTAATTACCACAAACAGAGAGAGAGAGTGCCTTATAGAAAATGATCACAACCAGTGTCGTCCAGTACCACCAGTACCAGTATAATGCTTTACCCTGACAGAAAGAGCCACAGTGATCCAACATCAGTGGGTTGACGTCTCCACAACATTACAGGGGACACCAGAAAATGGCACCCTTAATTCCAGAATAGACACATCTACACACTACTGCAACAATAAATCAGGACACACATGGTTTACCTTAACACACCTGTACAGAAACAAACAAAGGGAACAGAACACAAAGAGATATCGGCACATTTTTCCAAAGACTAAATGGACTTACTGCAACTCACACAACCTAATGAGCATAGGCTCTATAACATGCTTTATAAAATGAGTCAAGTTCATTCCCCATTATAAGTTCAAAACATCCCGGACAAGCCCCCAATTTATGTAGGGACCCAGATCACTGGGCCACAGCATAAAATAGAGACTGAACACATTATTGAGAGTTACAGAGTTTTATAATCATCATTAGAGTCATCTATTTAAAACAAACCTCACCAAACCAGCACAACCAGGCAGTCAACAGCCCCACTGGTCACCTCTCAAGTCGCACTAAGCAGACTGTTAGGCTGAACTCAGGTTACACCAGTTAAGTGATGCAGACACCATCATTGCTTAGCCAGTGAGGATGCTGAAGGGTATAAAATCTTATTAGTCTGACAAGTACCAAGCCTTTATCTGCAGTAAGTGCTTCGTTAATGTAAACTTGGGAGGGAGGTTTAAAAGCGTGGTACTTCACACTTTTATTTTCAATGGGTAAAGCTCAAAGCAGAAAATCACTTGATAACAGATTGAGGTTCTTTTTGCTCAACATTTTTCTTAAACTGAAAAATGAGACAGGATAACTTTCTAAAACCACTTCTTTCAGGTGAAACTAGCAATATGTACTGAATGTTAGAACTGTAACTCCACATTAGTAATATCCTGGGAACAGTCTGCTGATCATGAGGACTTTATCTTTGTTATTTTTTTGTTTTTGTACATCTTACACTGTATTTATGTCCATGTTGCCATGGTGATATTACCCTTGTGTTATGTTACATATATTTTCCACTGCAGCTCCTCCCCAGTGGCGTTTTTCCTCTCTCTTTCTCTCTCTCTTTCTCTCTCTCTTTCTCTCTTGCCTTTTCTTTTCTGCCACTTTTACTCTCAGACTAAATTGTTGTGGGAGAATGTGACTCACCCCTGAGCAGATCAATGATCAGCCCAATCATTAAGGTTTTATGAGGTGCAAAGACTCAAATGGGTTGAAGCAACACCTCTCTGACCCTACAACAGCCCGTCCCCCCTGAGTGCCGTGAGCCTGACCGTGCTGTCATAAACCTCCATCTGAGTCATGACATGATGGAAAGAAAAGTGCTGAATAATGGCTAATGCTGGACTATTGACCCGCCAGAGGACGTATAATAACACAAGCAGCTCAAGTGTTGGCAGAAACTGACTGTAACAGTTATATTCACTCTAAGTGACTCAATTCTAACACAATAATAAGAGCAGTAATAGAAAGTAACAGGACCTGTTTTATTTTCATTTTATTCATTAAACTGTCATCAGGCTGAGAATATCCCAAAGAACAGAAAAGGACCAGAGACTCATCAAGACATTTTAAAGCTGCAGATGAAATACAGAAAAAACCTCTACAGTAAGAACAAAATGGACAACAGGCGAAAAAACGTTCTTTAAGGAGGAGTGTCTGAAAACATGGAAGAAATGTCTCCAAACACAACATCAGTGAAGCCAACAGCCTCAGACTAAAACGGGTTCACTGAAGGACAGAGCTGAGTGGTGTTCAGCGAGGTGAGTGGA
>SSNR01000636.1:117376-159703 GCA_006937965.1 Callopanchax toddi | reverse complement strand
CTGGGAGGGCTTGTCCCCCCAGTCTTGCCTCCCCATCCCCGGATTTTTCCCTCCCTCTGCTCCGTCACGTCACCACACACACAGGGCTTTGAGTCACGGGTACGTCATGGTGTGGAACACCATCTCTGCAGTCCTGTGGCAGCCTGTGGCCCAATTTTATTGCACAATTTAAACACTTCCACCACAGACATTCTTACATTATGCATCTAGGGTCTTTGGAGGAATTACACCCAGTAATACCCAGGGGGAGGGAGGTCTAGCCGGCTAACCTCTCCTCCGGTGTCATTACCCATCTCCACGCATTTAGACACTTAGGATCCAGGGCGGGGGATGGCGGGCCGCCCCCCACTCTTTTTAAAAGCATCTTACTACAACACGCATCAACACCACATTGGAGCAGGCGGGGGGAGACTTGGGGTCTTCACACACCCCTGTTCTCTGCTCGCTGCCTGGGTCTGGAGTGGAGCGGGCCGTCTGGTCGGGGTCTGCGATGGGGGGGCTGCTCGGCTGCGGCGGGGTGCACGGTGGTCTGCTTATTCCCACTTCAGTAAGGGAGGGACCATCTTCTGGATCTCAGGGCCGGCTTCACCCTTAGGGCGCTGGTCCCTGGTCCTGAACATAGAGTGTGCATGGGGAGCGAGAGTGGGTGTACAGCGTCTATTGTGTGTCTTGGTATGTTTGCAGGAATGTGTGTGTGCACGCATGAGGGAGGGAGCGTGATTGTGTCTGTGCGTGACTGTTTTTCTGTCAGGTTTCGTTCCCCCCCCTCTCTGTGACATGCTAGGCCCTCCTCGGCAGAGAGTATCCTCCCTGGCTGCGCCTCGGCATTGGTGGTGCCTTTCTCCAGTGGCGTGCTGGGGTGTCTCGGGGTCTGGGGCTGGGTGCTGGTCTGCCTGCTCTTCTTCCTGTGGCTGCCTGGTGGGATCTGGGCCCCCGGGGGTGGTCGGGCCTCTGCTGGGGCTGGTTCGCTCCTGGGTCTCGGGTCTCTGGTTCCGGCTAGATCTACCCTGGATGGCCGGCTGCAGGCGGTGCCTGTGAGCTCCTAGCCGCGGCCCCCCAGGGGTTCTAGCGCGGCGACTGCCGGGGGCCCACGTGGGGTGAGCCTCTGCGCCCTCTGGGGGAGAGTTTAGCGACTGCCCTGACGGCGATCTCCCTGGGGTGTCCGTGCTCTGGGTGGCCTCCGGACGTCTGGGGCCTGGACCTCCTTCGCGTCCTCCGTGGGCCTTGGGGGCGGGTCTGTGGCTCCTCGAACTTATTATTGAATGTTTCAATAGAGAAACCTTACATAAACAAGCGCGCATATATACACACACACAGGTGATCACAAGGTGCTCACATAAAGACGGACTCAGGTGTTTTCAGACACATTGACTGGGGCTGTGGTTGACACTGAACTCTCTTGAACTGGTGTATACGTATACATTTGAAGAATATCACAACTGTTGTATATTCATATGCTGTTTGTTGCTGTTGTATCTTTTCTTCCTGTTTTGTTTGCTTGTTTGTTTGTGCTTTATTTACAGGTCTAGAAGTGGACTCTTCACGTCTCTTGTTCTCTTCTTTTTCTGTTTACTTTCTCCCCCATCCCTCTTTCTGTACCCTTCCCTTCACTTTCAGGCTCCGTGTCCAATCAACCATAAAAATATTCTAAATAAAGATTTTGGGGGTTATATTAAAACAAAAATCAGGAGGAGTTTTATAGCAGTGGCTGTAACCTCTCACCTGAAACAGAAACACTGTTGGGCTTGTTTTTGGCACTCAGACATTATTCTGTTTGCTCCACAGCCGGACAGGACACGGGGTTAAAAAAAAAAAAAAAAAAGATAAGAATGAAACTAAACAGTGGAGTTGTACAGCCTCACAGCCGTGGGGATAAATGATCTGTGGTAACGCTCTGTTTTACATTGTGGATGTTTCAATCTGCCACTGAAGGAGCTGCTCAGAGCCCTCACAGGCAGGTGGATGGAGGTCAGCTTCACCAACATCCTTCTCTCACCACCTCCTCCACAGAGTCCAGCGGACAGCCTAGAACTGAGCTGGCTCTCCTAACCAGCTGTTCAGTTTCCTCCGGTCCCGGTTGGAGCAGCCTGCTCCCCAGCAGACCACAGCGTAGTGGACAGTAGAAAGCTGGATGATTTAGACCTTAACAATGATTATTTTAAATGCCTTATTTTAAATCTTAAATTCATCAGATGAACCTAAGTGATGGTTTATTCATGTTTCATTATATTAATTATGTTTCACATTAATATCAGTATTTGGCCCTGCGATGGACTGGCGACCCGTCCAGGGTGTCCCCCGCCTCTCGCCCCTTGACCGCTGGAGATAGGCACCAGCTCCCCCCGCGAACCTCCGTGGAGGACCAAGCGGCTACAGAAAATGGATGGATGGATGGATTAATATCAGTATTTTAATAATAATCTATAATGAGCCCCCTGCCTCTACCAGGGGTAAAAAGTGATAAATAACCGAATGAACGCCACTTCAAAACAACCAAAGTATCCCTTTAATGGACCTTTAGGTTTTGATCCCAAAAGTGTAAGTGGATGTAAACTATGTGAGTGATGACCCAGAGCTACAGAGAAAAAACAAAGCTCCTTTGTGAACTTTCATTACGCATCCATTACAATAGTTTTATTGTAAACTGCAAACGCAGCATGTTTATTTTACACAAGTGTGCATACATATCGCTTTAACAAGTACAAGTTTAGTCCAAGGATGGGGATCCTGGGCAGAACATGGAAAACAATCAGCATCGAGCAATGAAGGTGGGAATGAAGGTGGGAAGCCTTCCATTCTTATAAAATATAGAGCTTTAATTTATTAGTCAGCAACAATAATGGAGAGAAAAGATAGAAACATTTACACAAGAACATCACCTCTGTGACTGATTTCCTTAAAAAAAAAGACAAAAACAAACTCACACACACACATACACACACACACACGAACAAATTTTACAACCTTTCTCAGTTTATTATAATGAAATGATTTGGAATTCTTGTTAAAGGTTTCAGTTTGAAACACAAACAAACCTATAATGAAGAACAGATAGAATAAATGGAGAGGTGTCGACTTTTATTCAGCCTGAGAACAAACCTGTTCATGTCTGAACACAAAAACAGAAACATTTTCTTCTTTTCTTGTTTTTTGTCATATATTTTTGCACATTAAAATTCCAAAAGTTTTAACAAAATATATTCAAACAAAACAAAGAAATACCAGAAACACTCTGTTGCATGTTTTTTCCACTTAACGTTTTATGAAAGTAATTTATATATGAGATCATTTGATTTGAGTATTTAACTGGACCTATTTGTCAATGTAAAGACGTATTATAATGTACAGACAAGATGATGTAAAACTTGCATTTTTAAAGCCTTTAAGATCCATTTAGTGTAACGAGAAAACCATCAGATCCAACTTTACACCCACAGAGATGAGAAACAAAACCCAGATGCTCTACCTAAGAATTACAGTACAAATACACGTTCATGCACACAGTGAAATCCAGCTCCCCGTTATTTAATGTCTCAGTTAGTTTCACAACGTTGTTACAATGCTCTGTTGTGTAAATGGGTATTTTAAAGTTTACCTTACACGTTAGAGGTAAAAAATCTTGTGCTCTGATCTGCTGAGTGGTAACAACTGCTTCCTGATTACGGTGACGCTTTCACTGTAAACCATCTCTGTTCTTTCACAGAAACATGCATGTGCTCGTTGAGTTTGGCCCCTGCCATAATCTCCTGAAAAATAATAAAAAAATAAAATAATGCGCATGTGTGCAAATCCTTGAATCCTCAATCTAATCTCAGCTGTTTGAAATGTTTCTGTCTACAAGTTTCACTGTCCTACTTGTAGATAACTTCCTGAATGGCCTCTGTTTGGAGAAATAGAGTTCATATCTAACAGGACTGATAAGCTAACAGCTAGTGTGAGCACAGTACAGATCAAATGTATTTATAATGTTTAAAACAACTCCAACCGCTTAACATTTCATAGAGTTTCATGTAACCTTCTTCATTAAAACATTAACACTGCCGTCTTACAGGATAACCTAAGAGGAATTCTGGAGTTAAGTGTTAAACTTCACCAGCAGTAAAATGTTCCTGAAGGGCATCAAGGGGTCAAGTCCTGCAGGATCTCTGAATGTTGGGATTCACCCCCCAAAAGAGGCAAAGCTAGCTCTCAGCTCTTAAAGCTGTTCGTTCGCATTGCATAAACTGCACAAATGGTTTTGAACGGCACTGAGGAAAATGTAGAGCACTTTAAGCTCAGAGAAAACGCTGCAGTGCACTGTCATGTACTCTCACACAGACACATTCAATGATTCCCCAGGAAGTCTGGAGACGGAGCTCCTCACCAGCCTGAATTCTCCACTCTGTCCTTTGGGCACGGACCTTGCATCTCCAAAAATGTTAATTTTCAGGAAATGAAAAACAAAATGAACATTTACCATAAATGAACTTTTTCTGGTCACAACCCACAAGCTCGTTTTGACACCTTTCATTGAATAGTTACCCATGAAACCACAAACAGATGTGAATGGAGACCCATAGAGTTGATTCATGCTAAAATATAAGAACGATTAAAATAGAGACACAATAATTATCATCTCATGTACACACACACACACACACGCACGCACGCACGCACGCACACACGCACACACACACACACACACACATTGCTTCTTCTGTATGCAAGGACAGAGCCCGTGTTTTTGTTTGTGCTAATAAGGCCATCAGCCCTACACAGCTCTGAGACCAGCAGCTTGTCTGCTGGTGGTTTTGATTTTGCACCAACCTCTCTGGGAATACTGGACTCACTAGACGGTTCAGCAACAAGCTCAGTGCACGCCACTTTGTTTGTGCAATGCACATATGTTAGCTAAAGTAACCATGTAATGCAAATTTGACAGCAGTGTAAATATATATTTTTAAATGCAGTAAAAACATCTATGAAACTGTTTTAACATGGCAGCAGTCCATTTTGAATGTTGGATTGCTGCCATCTTAAAAAAAAATCAAAGTCAGAGGGACGTTAAATAAATAACCACATATTTCCAAGTAAAAAATGGTATAATGTAAAACTAATGATGGTGTAAAGGTTTATAAATATTTCTGAGAGTAGAGTCATTTCAACGCTTGTAGGATATGAACTCTGTTTCTCCATACTGAGGCTGTTCAGGAAGCTATCTTGGTCAGATAGTAAATGTACACAGAAACTCATATGAAAACAGCCAAAATGTCCCTTAAACGAGAACCTTCCTCCATGATTTCGAACTCTTTAGTAAATAAAACCACCATCTCATGCTTGTGTTGTTTTTCAATCTTCTGCTTTTAAAAGAAGCTGCAGGTTTTAAAGAATACAAAAAGAAATCCAGAGGTTTCCTTAAATCCCACTGATGAGTCTCAGTGATGTCATAAAGGGTTAGCATCACTTTACAATAAATCATCCAACATACAGAAAACAAAGACTGAGAGAGAACACGGTCTCCCCTCTAAACCCGGATCCACATGCCAACAACATAAAGTCTCAACACGGAGGCTCCCGACGCTCGTGGAGGGTCCAGAAATGAATCAAAGTCCAGTTTTTACTTGATAAGAAAAGGCTCCCGTCCCGTCCCGTCCCATATCGTTCCATCCCGACTGCTCCTCCTAGTTTAGCTCACATGCTTGATGTCAGATTCCCAAAACTTGTCAAGTTCACACGATGCAGACAGATGAGATTCTTATGACAGTAACAGCAACATTAAAATGAACAACAATATTTGCCCCCAGAGACACCTATACACAAAGAGCATGTTTATTCTTCTATAAGTACAAAGAAATCCACAGAATGATACTATATACAACCTACAATAAATACTGTGTATCATATATCTTACTGTTTGGGGGGGGGGGTATGAGGGGGTTTATTTGGAAGCCTCTTTCTCTCAGTTTGATGTTTTGAAATTTTTTTCACCAGTTTGTAGATGTGTTTTCTTCCCGTTGCTACTCTCTTTGAGTCTCTCCCATTTTTCACAGGGGGTGAGAGAGGGAGTGTGGGGGGAGGATTGTGTTGAAGACGTTTCAAACACAAAGTCAGTTTCCTCATGTCTCAGCTCCCTGCTGCTCCTCTTCCTCCTCCCCCTCCTCTTCCTCCTCCTCCCTGTGGTGCCGGCGGTTGCGAGGCTTCTTCTGCTCTTTGAGCTCTTTCAGGTCTTTGGCCTTGAGGGCGCCGAGCAGCGGGTCTCCAAACTGCCAGTAATCCTGGCAGTACTGATTGATCAGGCTCATCTCCGGCTGGCTCAGGATGGTCAGCAAGTCCTTGTACTGGCCTGCGCTGGGGGTCCACTGGGTGCTGCCGGAGTGGAGCGCTGAAGGCACCAGCCCCCCTCCTCCTCCATCCACCAGCGCGTTGTTGACGGCGCGGCCTGACAGCACCACCAGCTGCAGCTTGACAAGCGTGTGTTTGAAGTTCTTCTCCGTGGCTGTGCACTGGTACATGCCGGAGTCGGAGGGCTGTAGAGACCGCATGAGCAGACCCTGGTCCGTCTTCAGAACCCGACCATCAGAACGCATCTACAAAGGAGCAGAAACGAATCGTAATTAGCTGTTCATGTTTAACATGATAAAGGGATAGCTCAGACTACTGTGTAAAGATTAAAACTGATGTTTTACCAGGTGTAGATACAGAGGCTAAAATAGGTACTGAACCCCTTGATTTTACACGTTTTTTACAAAACAGACAAGTCTCATTTTCAAACTCATTCCAGTTTATTTCACATCACAAACCTTGTTGAACATTTGAGCAAATAAAAGTAACAGCAATGAACTACAGCTTGTAATAAAATCTACTTCAACCTTTAAAAACACAACAACAACAAAAACTAACAACGTTTACAGCTCATTATAAACTTTAAATGTAAATGTCTCACATTTGTAAAGCACTTTTTGAGGTCAGTGGACTACAAAGCACTTTACATCAGTGACTCATTCACGCTGATGGAGCTATAGAGGCGAAGCGACCAGACAGAGGCGCCACCAGCCCTCTGACCACCACCACCAGCAGGCAATGAGGGTAAAGTGTCTTGCCCAAGGACACAATGACAATGTAACCCAGCTGGAGTGGGGATTTGATCCTGCACCCCTCCAGCTGCAAGACCAACAACCTAACCACTGAGCTACTGCCTCCCATTAAAACATGCCTCTGTGCAAAACTTCCTGAGAAAATAAAAATAAAAATTAAAGATTTATTTTTACAAAAATAGCTAATTTATTCTCTCATCTCCTGGTGTGAGCCTGCTTGTTAATTGTTTATTGTTCTAAATAAAGCTACGAGGACTCATTATTGGAGAGAACATTAAAAAAGTAATGCACCGCATTTCACGCTCAGTAACGTAACGGCGTTCTCATGACAGAATCGGTAATTCATTAGATTAGTCCGTTACTGATAAAAGAACACCGTTACCTAGCGCCGTTATTTTAAACGGCGTTATTACAAACACCGGTAACAATCAGCAGCAGTCATGTTTATATTTGTAAAGTCACGAAAAGTCAAGGTCACTGATCAACTGACACTCCAACACCACTCATCACTTCATCTTAAAACGTAATTAATTACTGTAATGCATTGCTTTTTCTGTAACGTGGCAATGTAAGGCATTACAGAAAAAAATCAGTAATAGCGAAGTGAGAACTTTTGTGATAAAGAGTCACCCTAACAGACTAGATTATTCACATCAGAAGTTGGAGAGTTCACTTTCTCGCGCACCGAGCAGAGGAAAGCTGCAGGAGGAGGAGCAGACAGGTGGAGGTAGGAGTCAAACTAATGAATAGGGACTTCCATGCGCACAAGCTCCCTCAGGTGTGAACAGATTTAAATATACTGTATGTAGATATGATGGGTTAATATTAGGGATACATCCGATCCACTTTTTTCACTTCCAATCTGATACCGATATCAGAGGTTTAGTATTGGTCGATACCGATACAGAAAAACAGCGCTGTATTACCTATTAAACCATTTCTTACTTTGTGGAAAAGACTGGAATCCTCCATTCGTGCAGGGCAAATTTTTTTCTTATTTTATAAAACAAACTGAAAAATGTACAGAATGAACATTTATTTTTAAACTGTGCATCAGTACAGTTATAATGAATAAATCAAACGCTTCACACAATTTGTAAAATATGTAAAAAATAAAACTTAACTCTGCTCAGTCAGTGCAATTAGTGGTACAACACCCAATATAAAATAAAGAATCTGAAACTGAGAATAGTAACTTTACTACTTTGTTCAAACATGTGAAAATAAATTGTACAAAACAAACCCTCTTTTAAATGGCTCAGTCAGTAAAATTAGACATTTAAAATACAATGTAAAAAACAAAACTGTTGAAATTGAGGGGGGAACTTAGCTGCACTAGCTTGGTTG
The DNA here is from genome assembly GCA_006937965.1 of Callopanchax toddi. Classification (NCBI taxonomy): domain Eukaryota; kingdom Metazoa; phylum Chordata; class Actinopteri; order Cyprinodontiformes; family Nothobranchiidae; genus Callopanchax; species Callopanchax toddi. The sequence continues at coordinate 151,283 of SSNR01000636.1, read as the reverse complement.
GCATTGCACATATAAATAAACAGCAATCTGCTCTTTAAAGCGAGTGTGCAGAAAATAAATATACATTATAAAAGTAGCTTAACAAATCAACTTCACTAGCTAGGTAAACTAAATTAAAAAAACAACAATCAGAGAGAGACCCAGCTCGCCCTAGTGTTTTTGTCACCACACATACCACTTACAGTAATGTCAATGATCTCATCAAGCAGATTTCTCAAGCTTCTCAAGCTCAGGCTTGAGCATTAGTGGCAGGTTTTTGTTCACGAATGCAAGCATTTCTGCTCTGTCAGCTGTGAGTCTGTTTCGCTTCTCATCCAGGATGATGGAGACTGTGCTGAACAGCCGTTCACTTTCAACACTTGTGCAGGGTGCACAGAGGTACTTGAAAGCAGCAGCAGCAAGGCCAGTAAACCGCTGCTGGTTGACTCCCCAGTATTTGTATGGATCATCTGTGGCAGGAATAGTTTCTTCTGTAAAATATCCATGCAACTGTACAGCAGAACTGAAGCAGCTTGCTGCACAAGGATTTTCCTCACGCCCCCCCGAATTTTGTCAGATTCTTTCATGAAGCTACTACTGCTTGTGCTTGGAGCTGCTGCTTCCACTCGAGGAGCTTTTCCTGGTGGCTCCAAAGCCTTGGATGCTTCATCAGCAGTAGTGGTCTTCAAGTCTTCCCCCAGTTCGTTAGCTAGTCCATCTTTCCCATGCTTGGCAGAGTCTGTACTGGTGAAAAATCTGAAAAATAAACATTGGGTACAGTTAGACTAAACAAAGTAAGACTTTTTGAAATAGAATAAAAAGATAAAACACATTGGCAAATGGCACATGGCAAATTGGTCCTAAGTGAGGGGTGAGACAAAGTGTGGTTCAAAAGACTCTTCATGGAAATACAATCTACGAGCCAGTGTACCCGGCCCGGAGGGTTACCGGGGTCCCACCCTGGAGCCAGGCCTGGGGTTGGGGCCCGTGAGCGAGCACCTGGTGGCCAGGCTTTCGTCCATGGGGCCCAGCCCGAACTGGATACATGGGCTCATTCACCTGTGGACCCACCACCTGCAGGAGGAACATGAAGGGTCCGGTGCATTGTGGATCGGATGGAAGACCAAGGCGGGAGCTTTGGCGGTCCGATCCCCGGACAGGAAAACTGGCTATCGGGACATGGAACGTCACCTCTCTGGTGGGAAAGGAGCTGGAGTTTGTGGAAGAGGCTGAGCGATACCGGCTAGATATAGTCGGGCTCACCTCGACACATAGCGTTGGCTCTGGAACCCAAGTCCTTGAGAGGGGTTGGACTCTCTTGTATGCTGGAGTTGATCCGGGTGAGAGGCGGAGGGCTGGGGTGGGCTTTCTGTTAGCCCCAAGACTCTCTGCCTGTATGTTGGGGTTTTCTCCGGGGGATGAAAGGGCAGCTTCCCTGCGCCTTCGGGTTGGGGAACGGGTCCTGATGTGCTTATGCACCAAATAGCAGCTCAGAGTACCCACCCTTTTTGGAGTCCCTGGGACAAGTGCTGGATAGCACTCCTACTCGGGACTCCATAGTCCTGCTGGGAGACTTGAATGCTCACGTGGGCAATGACAGTGTGACTTGGAGGGGCGTGATTGGGAGGAACGGTCCGCCCAATCTGAACTCGAGTGGTGTTCTGTTTTTGGACTTCTGTGCAAGTCGCAGTTTGGCCATAACGAACACCATGTTCAAACATAAGGATGCCCACCGGTACACCTGGTACCAGGGCAGTCTAGGTTACAGGTCGATGATTGACTTTATAGTTGTATCATCTGACCTGAGACCAAATGTTTTGGACACTCGAGTGAAGAGAGAAGCGGAGCTGTCAACTGATCACCACCTGGTGGTGAGTTGGATTAGACGGCAGGGGAAGATGCTATGCAGACCTGGTAGACCCAAACGTATAGTGAGGGTCTGCTGGGAACACCTGGCAGAAGAACCTGTCAAGATGGTCTTCAACTCCCACCTCCGGCAGAGCTTCGACCGCGTCCCGAGAGCAGTGGGGGACACTGAGTCCGAATGGGCCTTGTTCCGCTCTGCGATTGTTGAGGCGGCTGTTGCTAGCTGTGGTCGCAAGGTAGCCGGTGCCAATCGTGGCGGTAACCCCCGTACCCGCTGGTGGACACCAGAGGTTAGGGGAGCCGTCAGGCTGAAGAAGGAGGCCTACAAGGCACGGCTAGTCTGTGGGTCTCCAGAGGCAGCTGATAGGTATCGGAGGGCCAAACGGGGTGCAGCAGTGGCAGTTTCCGAGGCAAAATCTCGAGCGTGGGAGGAGTTTGGTGAGACCATGGAGAAAGACTATCGGTCGGCTCCAAAAAGGTTCTGGCAAACCATCCGGCGCCTCAGGGGAGGAAGGCAGCAACTCGCTCACACTGTTTACAGTGGGGATGGGGAGCTGCTGACGTCAACTGGGGCTATAGTCGGGCGGTGGAAGGAATACTTTGAGGAGCTCCTCAATCCCACCGACACGCACTCCTATGAGGAACCAGAGCTGGGAGACCTGGGGATGGACTGTCCAATCTCTGGGGCAGAGGTCGCTGAGGTAGTCAAAAAACTACGCAGTGTATGTATGCGCATAGCTGAAAGCTATGGATGTTGTAGGACTGTCGTGGTTGACACGTCTCTGCAACACTGCGTGGTCATCGGGGGCAGCTCCTGTGGAGTGGCAGACTGGGGTGGTGGTTCCCATTTTTAAGAAGGGGGACCAGAGGGTGTGTTCCAACTATAGGGGGATCACACTCCTCAGCCTCCCTGGGAAGGTCTACTCCAGGGTACTGGAGAGGAGGGTCCGGTCGATAGTTGAACCTCAGATAGAAGAGGAGCAATGTGGTTTTCGTCCTGGTCGTGGAACTGTGGACCAGCTCTTTACCCTCGCTAGGGTGATGGAGGGGTCATGGGAGTTTGCCCAACCAATCCACATGTGTTTTGTGGATTTGGAGAAGGCTTATGACCGTGTCCCCAGGGACACCCTGTGGGGGGCGCTCCAGGAGTACGGGGTGGATGGTCTTTTGTTAAGGGCCATTCAGTCTCTGTACTAGAGGAGTGCGAGTCTGGTCCGCATAGCCGGCAGTAAGTCGGACCTGTTTCCAGTGAGGGTTGGACTCCGCCAGGGCTGCCCTTTGTCTCCGGTCCTGTTCATAACCTTTATGGACAGGATTTCTAGGCGCAGCCGTGGTGTGGAGGGTGTCGAGTTTGGTGACAGGAGAATCTCGTCTCTGCTTTTTGCGGATGATGTGGTCCTCCTAGCTTCATCAGGCTCTGACCTACAGCTCTTGCTGGAGAGGTTCGCAGCCGAGTGTGAAGCGGCTGGGATGAGGATCAGCACCTCCAAGTCTGAGGCCATGGTTCTCGGTCGGAAAAGGGTGGCTTGCCAACTCCAGGTCGGGAGAGAGATCCTGCCTCAAGTGGAGGAGTTCAGCTATCTCGGGGTCTTGTTCATGAGTGAGGGAAGGAGGGAGCGGGAGATCGACAGGCGGATTGGGGCAGCGTCTGCAGTGATGCGGACGCTGAACCGGTCTGTTGTGGTGAAGAAGGAGCTGAGCCGGAAAGCAAGGCTCTCGATTTACCGATCGATCTACCTCCCAATCCTCACCTATGGTCATGAGCTTTGGGTAATGACCGAAAGAACGAGATCAAGCGGCCGAAATGATTTTTCTCCGCAGGGTGGCCGGGCTCAGCCTTAGGGATAGGGTGAGGAGCTCGGACATTCGGGAGAGACTTGGAGTAGAACTGCTGCTCCTCCATGTCGAAAGGAGCCAGTTGAGGTGGTTCGGGCATCTTGTTAGGATCCCCCCTGGACGCCTCCCCAGGGAGGTGTTTCAGGCATGTCCTGCCGGCAGGAGGCCCCCGGGTTGACCCAGGACAAGCTGGAGAAAATATATCTCTGGTTTGGCCCTGGAGCGCCTTGGGATCCTGCTGGAGGAGCTGGTAGAAGTGGCTGGGGAGAGGACCGTCTGTAGCTCCCTAATTGGGATGCTGCCCCCGCGACCCGGACCCGGATAAGCGGAAGAAGACGAGACGAGACATTCAATTATTTTATAAGTTGTTAGTGTAGTATTTAAGGTGTGTTTATTATTATTATTTTTTTGTTCAAAGTTTTTTTATGTGCTTTTAACAATGAAAAATAAAGAGCATTGAATTGAATTTATTAAAATCATAACATCTATCTCAAAGAGTGAAAAACATACAAAGACATCAAAATGTTTCACTGGAGTCTTAATTTGTTAAGATACAATGTACTGTAAAATGTATAGTCTCACCTGTCTTTGTGTCGTGGGTGCATACAGAGGTTCATCTTTCATGGTCCCAAAGCGTTTTTCAACAGCTGCTAGGAGGGTCTTCTTCATGGTTTTTATTCCAGAGTCAGCCTCGGTTTCGATGGAGAGGAGACATTTGGGATGACATCAGCAGTGGAGGCTGTGGCTGTGCTCACCTTCTTTGTAAACTCCTCAAACGGTTCCAGACAGGTCATTATTTTCTCAAGCAAGGCCCACTGGTTCCCTGTGGGTGTTGAGGGCAGCTCATGGTCAGCAGAATAAGCAGACAGCGCTCGCTTCTGTTCAATCAGACTCTCGACCATATAGTAGGTGCTATTCCACCTGGTTTTGACGTCCTGCTGCAGGCGTTTAGGTTGCATGTTCATCTCCAGCTGGATGTCTTGAAGCCGTGAATATGTCAGTGGAGAATGTTTAAAGTGTCCGACAACCTGTCTTGCACATGCAACAGCATGCACGCTGTGACAGGAGCCCTTCATTGACTACGAGCTGCCTCATATGGCCGACACTACGTACAGCCATGTTGTCCATCGCTTTTCTCATGTTGCTGGCATTGTCCCTCAGAATCACATGGATTTTGCTCAACGGAATTTGCCACTTTTCAAACATTTCCTTCAGCTTAGCTGCAATGGCGTCGCTTGTGTGTGACCCACGAAAGTTTGTTGCGTTTAACACAGCTCCATGTGCGCAAAGCTCTCATCCAGCCAGTGTGCTGTTAAACTTAGAAGTGACATGGGGGAAATGTCAGAGCTCCAGATATCTGTAGTGAAACTTATTGCTTTTACATCTTTAATTTCTTTAAATATGCATTTGTGCACTTTATTGTGTAGTTCAGGTAGAGCTGTCTCGAACAAATATTTTCGACTCAACATCCTGTAGCGTGGCTCCAGGTGGCTAATTAGCAGCCGGAATCCCTTGTCTGCAACAACTGAGAGCAGCTGCCCATCCATTACAATAAAATTCAGTATCCTCTCAGTGATTTTTGTTGCCTGCACACTATTAGGTGGAAACCTTTCACCTCTTTTCTTCATCTCCTTCAAATTCAGCTGCTTCGTGCCGCCTCCCTTTTGTTTGTTTTGTTCAATGAACTCTGCGTGCTCTTTGGGGTGAAACCTCTGGAGATGTTTGATTAGGTTGGTTGTGTTGTAGCTTGAAGCTTTGCTACTGCCTCTCGGAACATTCACTGTGCAAGTATTGCACACAGCGAATGTGTTGGCTGAGGTAGTGTGAAGAAGTTCCAAATTGCCGATCCTTTCGCTCGCTCCATTTTGAAATCAAATGAGCCTCCGCACAGCGTAGCACTAGCGCATGACGTCATTCAGCACATAGAATAGATCTCTCCCTATAGATCGGAGTGAATCGGGCCCATTGTCACCAATATCCGATCTAGGATTTTCTTCAATATCTGTACTGATCTTGAGATCAGATCAGTGCATCCCTAGTTGATACACAGTTGGTTGGTTGGTTGGTTGGTTGGTTGTTTGGATGGATGCTTGGATGGATGGATGGTATTGAACACCCGTGCTGTTCATCAATGGACCCTGACGTCCCTACGCCGGCAGCCATCTTACTTCGTACAGCTGCCTCCTTTCTTAACATAGGTGTCAATGAAGCATGTACTAATAAATACCATAACTTGCTAAATTTTTAACTGATTTTCAAATGGTTTGCATTTTTATAAACGTCAGAGGCTGTGAATATATATCAAAATATATTGATAATGGTCGGGAAACGTATAAATTGTAAAAGTATCAAATCTCAAGTCTATACATAATAACGTTTGTAAGAAAGTAACCCATTTGCAAATCCATTCATTTTTCGAGTTATGAGTGTTTTTATCACTTACCTTCCATCTACTACCATAGAGAGCAGAACGTCAGCTGTCCGAAGCATGTAGGGACGCCGCAGAGTCCCACATAGGGCATCTAGTGATATATATGATATCTATGGCGCGCGCAGCCCACATGGCAAAGATAAACAAACATGGAGGCAGAGGGGATAGCGGTGAACGGAGAGCGGCTTTTCAGTCTGAGTTGGGGAATCATTTTGGATTTGTTGAGTTGAAAAATGGTCAAGGAGAAAAGAACAGACAACTGACCATATTCAAACTCTGCTGCTGTACAGAGCTGAACTCCTTGGCAAATACGAGCAAGGTCAGTTGATAACCCGCCACCTCCGGAAAAGTTTCAAGTGTTAAGAAAATCCAGACGGGTCAAAAATCTCAGCATGAAGCTCTTAGATCAGCGCTGCCTCACAGCAGCTCAAAGGCTCAAGAAATAAAATACATCCCAGAATATAGCGACTGATTTGCATCCAATTTCCACCGTGAACGTTGTGGGGTTTAAATAATTAGTGGCTAAACTGGAGCCTAATTATAAAATGCCATCACGAACACATTTTAGTCAATTATTTAATTATTTTTAGTTTAGGCATTGCCCAGATGAAGGCAGCAATATTAAAAGACAGAAACCAGATAGACAGAAACCAAGGAGAGGAGAAGTTCCTGCTGCAGAGCAGTAAAAACAGCAGAGGTCATCTTAACTGCTCAAAAATCTGAACTCCCCTTAAATGTTGAAATGTTGATCATTCTTTAAAAAGTTAAACTGTACTAGAACTCTAGAAACTAGAAGAGGCTTACCTTCTAATTATCTTCCTGTTTGGTGATGCCTAGGTATTTTCATTTATGACTTAATAACAAGGCAGTTTTGTATTTCCTGGTTATTTTTATTTATTAAATAAGCTGTTCTGCCTTTTCTTTATATGTTGAGTTGTTACTAGAATTGTGCACTTTAGGAATGGCTTTTCAGGCTGTTTAAAATGTCATAATGGTAAAGTGAATGACAACTGTACCAATGAACGGTCAAGCATTTAATGTTGTGCCGCTTATTATTGTGAGCATAGCTACAATATCGCAATAAATATCGTACCATGAGGTTCATACTGTGACAATATTGTATCCTGGAATTTGGATATTGTTACACCCGTACAAAGGCGTGATATTCAAGATATAAGATGTAGCATCCATTCTGACTCTGAAAGGTTGAATCAGTCTTAATATCAAATGATTTCTCTCCTATAGAATTAGTTCTACTCATCATATCACACTAGGACCTTTTCATCATCTAATTAACCCCAAAATGTCTAAAGCTGAACTTTCTCTGACAGACTATGAGTGTCATTTGCAAAACCTAATGCTTTTCAGAATGCTCAAAAAATGTTCTTAAAGGCATACTCAGTAGCCAGGTAAACAATGTAGCTTTTAACATTTTTTTTACAACCTCTTAACAACGTTTTAATATAATATAGCCATAAATATATTGTGGAGATTTAAAAAAACCTGAAATAAATCAATAAAGTGGTTGTCCCGCAGTTCACTAAAAACTTCAGCCAATCCTATCGTTCGGACCGAACGATAGGATTGGACAATCCAGCTGTCTGTCTGCCGCATTTCCTCACTGCTTGGATTGGCATTAATCCGCCCGGACACATTTTGGGGCAGAACATCCCGGAAGTGAAAGTGAAAGTAGAAGTGGCGGTTAGTGCTTCCATTTTAAGATAAAAATACCAGATACCCCCCCAAAAAAACACCTTTTTAGCTAACAGAAAACTAAAATCGTTTGGAGGTGAAAAGAGGAAAAGCTGGGGGAACATTTCTGCAGCTGGAGTTATACTCTGCTTTGTCACCTTTGCAAACCGTGGTCCCATGTCGGCGGGAGGCTGGCGTATGGATTTTACCCGACGGGAGGGGTGAGTTCACCGAGACGTGTTTCTGTAAAATAGCTAGCGAGACCTCGTTTGTTTACCTGGCTACTGAGTATGGCTTTAATCTCAAATTTACCTGGTTAAATAAAATAATATACAACAATGATTTCAATATAATTGCAACTTTCCTCAGTGCATGCGTAGTGCACGCGCAGTGCACGCTTCCTGGGGGGGTCATGTCTGCACCCTGCAGTGCGGACACACAGAGCGGAGTGGTGTGACCCAGCTTTGCTGCGTTTTTGCAGCTTTTGAGGGGAGATGTCTGAGGAGCCATGACGGATTATTTATTTATTCATTAGAAACGTCCTGATCAAATCAAATCAAAAATCAAATCAAATCAAACTTTACTTGTATAGCACCTTTCATGCCCCAGCGAGCAACACAAAGTGCTTGACAGATTAAAATGACCCATACAACCCACATTCCCTCCCTTTCCCACACATAGAACAATTATGACACTCTCCCCTCCCGGTCCACAACCCATTCCCAGGCACACATACACATAAAAACCACATTAAACACTATGTTGAGCTCAGATAGCTCCAGTAATGAGAAACACGCCATCTAGTGGGCCCTCTGCCTCGTCAGCTGTAGAACCAGGTCAGCAGCCAACACACCAACCAAGGGCACCCGGGTATGGAGGGTGGCAACCCCCGCCACTGCCCAGGCCCTACTGGGGAGCGCCCGAGCCGCCACCGCCGACCACCGGTCCCAAGGCAGAGGGCTCCACAGAGGAAACACTGGAGGATTAAAATGCGTAGCATATAAAATAACGAGAACTTATAGGAATAGTAAAGTGACCAATAAAATGTGAATAAAAAACTAAATAAATAATAATCAGTTAAATGCTAATCTAAAAAGGTGGGTCTTGAGTCTATTCTTAAAAACCTGAACGTTCTCTGAGGTCCTCTGGCAGTCCGTTCCAGAGGCGAGGGCCGTAATAACTAAAAGAAGCTTCGCCGTGGGTGTGTGTCCTGACTTTAGGGATGACTAGGAGATGGCTGCCAGAAGAGCGCAGTGACCGCGAGGGTTCATATGGAAAAAGCAGTTCAGAAAGATAAGAAGGGCCAAGACCATTAAGACACTTAAAAACTGTTAACAGTATCTTAAAATCTATCCTAAAACATACGGGGAGCCAATGCAGTGATTTTAAAACCGGAGTGATGTGCTCCCGCTTCCTGGTCTTTGTCAGGACACGGGCTGCTGAGTTTTGTAAAAGTTGTAGACCTGAAGTACTCTTCTTGGAAAGACCAGAAAGCAGGGCATTGCAGTAATCGATTCTACTGGTGATAAAAGCATCAGCGTCTCCGTATTGGCCCGAGAGAGAATGGGGCGGACTCTGGCGATGTTTTTGAGATGATAAAAACCTATTTTGGTGACGTTTTTAATGTGGGGGATAAAAGTCAGCTCAGAGTCAAAGATCACGCCCACATTCTTAACTTTTGAGGAAGGATTAAAAGACAGTGATTGTAATTTGGGTAAAAGTTTCTCTCTCTGGGCCTCAGGACCAATGACTAAAACTTCAGTTTTGCCCTGATTGAGCTGGAGAAAGTTTTCTGCCATCCAGGATTTAATGTCTAAAATACAGTTAAAAAGTGCATCCATTGGCTGTGTGTCATCAGGAGACACGGAGATGTACAACTGTGTGTCGTCAGCATAACTGTGGAAATTCACCCCGTGTCTCCTGATGACGCTGCCCAGAGGGAGCATATAAAGGTTAAAAAGCACTGGGCCTAAAATGGAACCCTGGGGCACACCACATGAGATGCTATGGACCCTGGAGAAACAGGTGTCCATGCTCACCATAAAAGTCCTGTCTGTGAGATAGGAAGTGAACCATCTATGAACAGCACCAGAGATGCCGAGCTGTTTTAGACGGGTTAAAAGATTAGTGAGGTCTACGGTATCGAAGGCAGCGCTTAGATCCAGCAGAACCAACACTGTCGCCCTCCGAGCATCAGAATTTACTCTAAAATCATTTAAAATCTTCAGAAGGGCCGTCTCGGTGCTGTGGTTCACTCTAAAACCAGACTGACATTTCTCTAGGACATTATTAGTGTTAATAAAATCGTTGAGTTGGCTCAACACAAGCTTTTCTAAAATTTTGATTAAAAATGGCAAGTTGGACACCGGTCGGAAGTTGTTTAAATCATTAAAATCTAAATTGCTCTTCTTCAACAGAGGTCTCACCACTGCCCGTTTAAAAGCAGTAGGAAAGACCCCTGTCTGAAGGGAGCAATTCATCAGAGTTAAAATCTCATTTTTAAAATAATCATAAAATTGTTTAAAAAACCTTGTGGGAATCGGGTCCAGAACACATGTGGTCGGCCTCACTGAGGAGAAAACTTTATCGAGACTCTCAGCTTCAACCAGGACAAAGCTGTCCAGTGTTTCCTCAGGTAGACACACATTTTCAGATGTTTCTAAAACCATGTTACATTGGGAGGATAAAATGTTACATCTGATGGTGTCTACCTTCCCCCTGAAGTGGGCTGCAAACTGACAACGTCCTGATCGTTGGTATAATAATTGAGCGGGTCAGATTTAGCAGAGAGAACACCAGGAAATCCCTCTGTTCTCCCGATCGCCAGTCCGTCACTGGCTATGAGGTTGAAAGTTTACTGGATGTACGCTGAAAACTTTCTAGTTTCTCCGATGGGGAGGAGGGCTCTCATGAGCTGCATGCGTCGCTAGACCTGTGCGTTCATATGTCCTCAAAGCAAAACTACAGAAAATAATTAACGCCGTTAAAGGGGGCTTTGAGTTAACGCAGTAACTTTGACAGCCCTAGTTAATATACAGATGGATGATATCTCTACATGTATCCATCACATCACCTCCCACTGGATGTGGAATGAGCTCACTGAGTGTCATGAGCTACATTTAGATGGTCAAATCCATATTTACAGTATTTTTGGTGAGAGTAACGTAAAAGTAATGCAAAAGTAGTGTAATGCCTTACATTTAAAAAAACAGCAATATTGTAGCATAATGAATTACTTTAAAATGACTGTAACAAGTAATAAATAATGCATTACAGTTTTGAAGTAACTTGCCCAACACTGACTCACTTTTAACCTGGTTTCATCTCAACAGTTTAAACACAAAACTGAAGATGGCCTGGGCGTCCCAGCTGAGGCGCTGGTGGACTTGGCTGGGGAGAAGATGGCCTGCCCTGGGCTGCCCAACTTGGGATGCTGGCCCCGCGACGCGGACCCGGATAAGCAGAAGAAGGCGAGGCGAGTTTAAACATTGTCTACAGCTCCCCAGCTTCAAATCATAACATCAACAAAGTGCAGCCAGTTAAACTTGCAGCTGAGACTTCATCTAAACTCCTTCCTTCTAATCCCTCTCCGAAGGACAAGCTGCAGACAATAAAACTTCTCTTTAACGCTGGACTCTTTTTATCTGATGTTAAAGACTTCTATACATCCTGTATAACAAAGAATATTTTCCTTCCAGGTGACATTAACCAGAGTTGATTACTTAAAATTAATCATCAGTTACATTACTTGGTAATGTCAGAAGAAATAATTTAATAATATTGAAGTATATTTTCAGTGCATTCTATTCATGCTAAGATTAATTCATATTTTCAACATTGATAATTTAAGCTTTAAACAATGATTGGTTAAATACATCATTTTAAACCTAAATATATCTATTTGATGAATTAATAAGGTTTACTTTATTAATATTTTTCCTTACAGAAAAGTCATGAATGGTCATGTTATATATTTTAACATCTGTGTTAATAATGACAGTATATTGAATTTAAGTCATTTTATTAAAGTCAAACTCATTTTATGATTTTAGAAAAGATGTGAAGTCTGCAAACCTTGGTAAACATCCTTTTCATTCCTAAATGCTGATTGGCTAAACCAGGCTTCTCAAAAGAGTTTACACTTCCTCAGAAGAGCGAGTGTTCCTGTGGATTGCTAAAGTTTTCCTGCTTCAGCTAATTTGGTTCTGATGGAGACTAAACCAAGTTCTCCAACAGATAACTTTGACGGCAAAAGAGCCGAATCCTTTCTAACCAAATAGACAATTTGGAAGTGACTAAAATGCCTCAGACTCCTCCACCATGTGGCCTTCTGTTTATCTGAACTACCCTCTGGAACTGGCGGTACCTCCTGACTGCCAGATGTTCCAAGGCGACCTTGTTCCCCTTCGGACTGAGACCAGCCTCCAAGTGTGGGGAACAAGTCCACCTCAGCTTGTCGAGAAAAACTGCTCCGACGCTGCCAGATCTATTGGACCTCCAGCTAATCCAGTACGGTTCTCCTCCATCAGACAGATGGTTCATACTTGATAACTAAACTAAATTACATCTAAATTAAAAGCAAAATCCAGCCATATTAGTCTTATAAGATCCAGACTTCATTTTTTCCTATAATACATCTTATAACATTAATCATCATGTTTTAAGTGTTTTATTACTGTTTTAGTTAACATCATCATCAAAATCAACATCAATTCCTTTCCTGTATCATCATTAGACAATTATAGTAATAAACTGACTTTTATCAACTATATTCTTGTCTCTGCTTCAGATTATTATTGGGTATTGATTCTCTGTTCAATCAAAAAGAATCTAGATTTTAAATTCCAATAAATATTAACCATTTAAAAGGGTTGATGTCTAAAATATCTGACTCACCACAAATGTAAAATGAATTTAATATTTTATTGATAAATTTATTAAGTTTAGCTATTCCACATCGCTACATATTTCATTAGGTTTTCTCTGTTGTGTTGAACTTATAATAAACTAATGAAATCATTATTGTGAAACATGTTAACTAGCACCTTTCATGGCAGGTTAACCAGTAGGTGCATAAATATTTATGCCTTCAGTCAAGAAATATAAACAGTACAATTTGAAATGACTCTAACAACCTACTTTAGGAAAAGAAGAAGTAACTGATTACCATGGACACATAAAATACCCCACATAGTTTTAACTAAGATTCATGAAATGAATTGCTCTCCTAATAAAAGAATCCAGAAAAATGACCTGATTTGGTTTGTCGACCATCAAAGAGTCAAAACATTCAAACTGAAATGGGATCAGGGGATGACGGATTCTTTCTGCTGTGAAACCAGTTCGATCTGCCTGTGTGAATAGAAACCATCCAACAGAATACTGAATAAAAGACCAACACTGACTCAAAAAGACTTGAACTAGTGCCTGGAGGTTGTGTATCAGAGCAGAGGGCTGGAAATCAAGCTAACAGATAATTAAGAACAAGTCACAGTAACGCTATTTTTTCAAGCATGTCACACTGCAAATGAATCTTTATTCCTCTGAAACAAACTGAGGATGTTTGTGTTACATCCTCCATGTTCTTACTGTAGCAGTAAGCCTGATTTATGAGGCTGTGATTGGCTCACCTCTTTTCTGCGGTCGCTGTTGTCTCTCTGCAGATGCCATTTGATGAGAGCATGTGGCGAACGCGCCTGACACTCCAAGAAGGTGCTGCTTCCCTCCACCCCGTACTGCACCATCTCCAGGGTGTTCTTATTGACTGCAGGGCAGAGACACAGAGATATCCATGGCAACCAAAAGACTCATTACAGTCTCAGAACCAAAAGAAAAGCAGAAACTCCCTTCTCCTCCTGTAAAACTATGGAGCTCCATACATAAAACAGCTGCATTCTGTCACAATTACCATAAATAATGAGATTAAAACAAATATTTAAAGTCGAATTTAAAGATCTGAAGATCTATCTTAAAATCTAAATATATGATTTAACCTAAATATTCAATAAACATAGAGTAAAACCTATTATTAATTATTAATAATGAAATCTAAACATATAAAGCTCAACCTAAACATTCTGGATCAAATGTAAACATACAGAGTTCAACCTGAATATTTAGAATTCAATCTAAATATTTGTAGGTAAATGTTTATAATCATACATAAATACATAAAGCTCGACCTAATAATTATGAAGCGAGCATAAACATATAGAGTTCAACTTAAATGGATAATCCACCAAAAAGTTGGTTTCTATTGCCATATTCCCCATAGTTAGATCAGTGGGCAAAAACAAATTGTAACCAGTCCAGCCGTTATCCTGATCCGGCAGTACTTCTTTAGCTTTAGCTTAGCGTAAAACACTGTAAATGAATGGTAACAACTAGCATTGTGAGAAAAAAGTCCTTAAAACTCACTCAGTAGAGATACTAGTTCTGCTTAGTGACTTCAATAATCATATCGACTGTAAGTAAAAATAAAAAGTAAACATGTATCCGCACATTGTTTACAATGTGCACAGAGCTGCAGAGATTAACAAGCTGCACAGAGATTATCTTAAAAAAACGTTACCAGCTTTAGTCTAGTAGTCAGTATTTGTATTTACAGACAAAGACGTCTTTGGAGCTGCTGCGTCACCTTGCGCCGTTCAGAGGAGGCTTACAGCTGTTCTTTGACATGAAGTAGTCCCAAGTCTAAAATAATACCTGTAATTCCTTCGTGTTACTTTTTATTTTCACTTGCAGACTTATCTAACTATGGGGAATATTGCAATAGATTTTTAAAAAGTCACTTTTTGGTGAAGTATCCCCTTAAATGATTTGAATACTTTTTAAAATCAAACCTGTAAATATTAGGTTACATTTAAATACTTAGAATTAAATGTAAATATATAAAATTACTCCCCAAAAATTAGAAGCAATTCTAAATATACATGTCTATAAATAACTAAAAATAGACATATGAATGTAAATGTGTCAGTTTTGCTCCAAGTATTTACAGCTATCATGCTAACTCAGACTACTAACATAACAGTGGGGTGACGCCACCCCTACACAACATCTGAGTCCGTTTAACCAGGGATCAGCCTGCAGGAGAAACCCAGGCAGGAAGTGAGTTTTTGTAGATTTAATCCTAACTATTTAAATATAAATATTTAGATTTGATTCTATATATTTATTGTTTTTAACTATTATTTTGTCTTATTTCTAAACATTTCAACATGACTTTGCAATTCCTGAAATAAACTCTGTGAAAAAGTGACTGAAAAATTCACACCTCATTTTCATTGTTATCACGGTGCTAAATGTGGTTAAATGTAACTGTTAAAATGCTAAATATGGCAAAATGTAAGCCTGCCAGATGAGAGTCAGTACAGATCTTCAAACCAGTGAATCCATTAGTTACCGTTAGAGTTGAAGCCTCTGCACTGGCGGATGGGGTTCCCGTACCTGACGTCCTGCCTCCGGCTACGTCTAAAGGGGTCAGACCAGTATTGCCAAATAAGGAGAGAAAAACATCATAAAGCAATCGCAAGCCATTCGAAGCCATTCAATTATACACGAAGCCACTTTAGGAAGAGATATAACCACAAACCACAACCTCGTTATAGTTCAAAGAAATAAACCTGATTAGTCTTATTAAGCAGAGATTCCCCATGATGAATGTACCAGATTAAACAGCCGCTCAGCCAGTCTGAGGTCAGAACACACCAACTGGATTAGTCCGTTAGTGCTGAAGATGCTGCTGGTGCTCACCTCTTCTGCGAGGCCGAGTACCGAGAGCAGGACTTTCCGTCCCAGGCGCAGTAAGGATCTCTGGCCAGGCAGCAGTCAGCGCAGGCCTCACCGTACACATCACAGCGGTGAAGGGCCAGCTGGGTCAGCCCGATGGCGGACGACACGTACAGCTGTTGCTGTTGGAGGAAAAAAAGTTAAACAATGCTGAGCAGAACCTTCATGCAAAGGTTTAAATAAAGGAGATGATTCAGTTGTGGACAGCTGGAGTCTGATGTACAATTGTCCATTTTTGTCATTGTCTTTATATTTGAGTTTTCAGTTTTCAGGACTTTTTTGTTGGTCAAAACTGCAACCATGACAAGGACTTGCTTCCTGGTGGGGTAAAGGAGGGACGAAATGCAGCTAAGAATAGCCCTCGCCGGTGAGGGCAGAGACCTCAGAGGGTTTAACAGGGGAAGGCATCCTAAACAAACAATAACAACCTGATTTACATTTATCTGAGCACATTTGAATGTCAAATTAATCTTGAAACATCGAACAACATAAAACATAGCAAACATAAAACATTGCACCTTGGGGAATCGAGCATTTGCCGCCGCTGCCCCAACCTTTTGGAACACTCTCCCACAAAACATCAGGATTGCTGACTCTCTCTCTACTTTCAAGTCACTGCTCAAAACCCACCTATTTTAACAGGCTTTCCCTTAATCATCACCATCACCCATTAACTAGCTTGCCGTCAGTGTTTTTAGATCGTGTGTGTTTATTAATTTTGTGTCTATTGCTCTGTTTGTAAAGCGCCTTTGAGTGTACGAAAAAGCGCGATATAAGTTTGAGGTATCATTATTATTATTATTATTGAAATTTTGTAAAAAATAAATAAATCTTTTCAAACTGTTTGACTTCAGAAAAAGTAGAACAAATTCAGAGATGTGTTAAAAACTCGATTCTGCAGAGAAACACATCAGAGTGAAGACCATCACAGAGATGTCTGCCATCACTGTTTTATAATCAGCTGTTTAAAATCCATCAATCTGACAGGCAGCGTGTAATCTCAACTCTCTGCCTGCAGACTGACATCATGACACACACAGCCGGCCAAGTATTTAAATCACTTTGAAAGAAAACGCAGAACTTTTGATGTCTTTTCCATTTTTCTTTCCATATTGTCTTTAAGACTTATGGCCTTCTATGAGTTATGATGAAGGAAGCAAACAGGACATTACAGCTGTGCACATGTAGCTCGTATTCATTTCACACTGGAGTGAAGTTTCTTTACTGCTTATGTGATCAAATGTTAGGAAATCTCTTGAGCAGACGCGCTTACCCGTTTAGATGAGATCTTCATCGTTGTTATAGGAGTAGGGACCTTGGTGGAGAAAATACCGTTTGTGAGTCCACAGTCTGTTAGAGTTGGCATGTGAAAGTGTCATAAATGTATTTACAAAAGTAAAAAAGAAGAGCATACAGAATGATAAAGAGTTGTGGAAGCTAACCTTAAACACCTCAACCTCCTCCAGTACCAGCTCTTCAGTCTGCAGGTCGTCTCTGGGCAGGACGATGACTTTCTGAACTGTCCCCTTGTCTGTGGACCACAATACACAGCCAGCTTTACACCTGCAACCTCACACCTCCTCCAGCTGTCAATAACACAAGTTAGCTTCTGATTCCAGCTTCCGAGTTGGTATATAGCTAAAGGGAGAGTCAACCTTTTTTCCCAACTGGATAGATTTTGGCCCCCGTGACGGACAGACGAACTGTCCAGGGTGTCCTCTGCCTCTTGTCCATTGAGGCATCAGACCAGCTGCTTGAAACCATCACAAAAGGAGGAAGCGGTTTCAGAAGATTGATTGATGGATGGATCAGTTTTAACTAGTTTTTATTCCAAAACTACACTGTTTACACATGGAATCAATAATTCTACACTAAATTGAAATTCCTTTATAAAGTTTTTGACATTTAAAACATTGTGAAAGCTCAATAAAGGGCTATTGTATACCTTTTTTCTAACTGGACCACATTAGAGCCAGTCCAGTTCTAAAACTACAATACCTCACTTGACTTCACCTCACTTTCTTCCACAATATCCGGATCCGGGCTGTGGGGGCAGCATTCCCAGAAAGGAATCCCAGATTGCCCTTATCCCAGTCACCTTCACCAGCTCCTCCACAGACTGGAGATGTACTTCCTCCAGCTGGTCCGGGTTGACCCTGGAGCCTCCTGCCAGCAGGACATGCCTGAAACACCTCCCCAGCAAGATGTCCTGGAGACATCCTGACAAGACGCACCTGGCTCCTCTCGATGTGGAGTATCGAGGAGACTCATTTCAGCCGCTTGTATTTGTGATCTTGTTCTTTCAGTGATTACCCAAAGCTCCTGACCAGGTGAGGACTAGGAGGTAGACGGACCGGCAAACAGAGAGCCTTGCTTTCTGGCTCAGTTTCCTCCTCATCATGAAACCGTTATTCAAATTAGGAAATTTCCAAAAGCATTAATTTAATAGTTTTGTTGGTTTTGTGTTTTGTAACAGGACATTATGACCTGTTCCGTTCTAAAACTACAACATCTAGACTATTCAATCGTGGCTCCAGTTATTTCGTATTAAAAACTGGATCATGTTTATGTGGTTCTGCTGCAAAAATTCACTTTTGGTCAGATTCTATTTTTAATGTAAAATCATTTAGTCCAGATGTGGACCGTCTATGAACTGTAGCTTCTGAATTCAGTGAACTCACCCTTTAGCCAAACCCTACAAACTTCAGCGTTGATCTTAGATCCTTGTTTGACTCTTTCAGCAGCCACCAATAAGAATAACCCTCATATCAACAGGCTGGACTCTTCACCTCCTTCCTGTGTTTTGGTTCTGCTCCAGGCCGTGACAAACCTTTTCTGTCACTCTCACCTCCACCCATTTGTTGGGATGCCATCAGACATTTTCTGGCCTCCCTGTCCTGTGAATTCCTGCGAGTGGGATACCTGAGATTTATTATGTCCTCTGAACTGAACCCCAGTGTGAAGCTGAATAGCTCGTAGTCTCTGACAGCAGCTGAAAGGACACACATTCCTCTACAGAGGCTGCCATCACACACAAGACCTTCAATTCACCAAAAATGCACAGAAAGAAGCTGAGTTAAGGGCGTGATATGCAACGTGTGAGGGCAGCGGACTGTGCAGTAACTGCTGCCTCACAGCGTCTTCATTAAAGGTTAAAAGACATGCAGGCAAACAGATAATCACTCTCACACCAGTGGGTGAGATAAAGGTGAAAGATCTCACCCTCCCTCCTGCACTCTTCACCCCCCCCACCCCCGCTGATCCACCCCTGCCCTCCAGGTACAAGTCTTCTGTTGTTTACGCCACGTGAGTACAAACTCATTGATAGGTAAAATTTCCACTCAAACACAAAAGGAAAGAATGCTTTTCTGCTGATGATAAATGATGGCAGGGGAGACAAGTCCTCCACTTTCCTGGGATTTATTTCCACGTGGGGATCCTGTTCTCCATTATTCAGCGCCCCACTGACAGTGTCACTCAGCAGGCTGACTCTGATCAAAGGGTTCATGAGTTCAGACTGGCTGCATCAGGTTAAAATAACCAAATGGGATTTTAACATGTAAAATTTAAAGAAAGGAAAGTGCTGGTTTTGTTGGGAGGAAGACACTCACCAGTTCCTAAGAAGAGGACTTCATAGTTGCCATCTGCAGCCGTCACCTGGTCCACAGAGATGGTGGTGAACTCATAGTCCACGTTGGTGCGAACCACCAGGGGGCGCTTGTGCACCGGGTACACAGCATTGTGCATGGCAGGGTGATTCCTCATGAAGTTAATCACTTCATCTGGGTAGTCCTTTGTGGACTTCATGCTGGGGGTGAACGTACCTCCAGGGCACTGGGAGAGGGAAACATTAACATTCTGAGCACGAGAACCAAAACCCACCATCACATTAAAGTGCAGCAGTAAGATTTAGGGTCTCGTTCAGGTGGCTTTTGTTTGAGGTCTGAAGGAGAGAAGCTTCCTGTGGGGTTTCGGGAGAGGCTCACCGTGCCGGGCCGAGGGTAGGGGATCTTCCCGGTGTAGGCCACCCACTGGTAATTGGGGCCCTCCTTGTGGGCAAAGGGTCCATTGAAGACCATGCGGATGTCAGCCATGGAGTACACACACACCGCCGAGCCTTTAAACACAGAGCTGTGGGGTAAATGTTAACAAAGGGTTAATTCTCCATCCCAGCCTGAGATGCAGAAAGAGATTTAATGTTCTTACCCAGAAACAGTGAAGACTCCATATATCACAGGGTTCTTGGTATCCTGAGCTGGCTGGATGTAAACGTCTCCTGTAGGAGACAAGAGAAGTCAGGTCAGTGTGTGGAGACACGGTGAAAGACACATCAAGCTGTCTGAGATTTCACACAAAGTTTGTAGGAATTCTTTTCCTCCAACATCAATCCACACTTTTTACTACTTTAAAAGTAAGAAATATGTCTTTTCTCTTAAAGGAGAGCTGCATCATAAACTTTTAGGACAGTTCTAGAAGCCTTTAAATCACAAACACTCCCATTAGTTGTCCCTCAACGTTCTCTGACATTGACAATGCCTGATTTAGCTTATCCTTTGTTTGATTCCAAGTACAGGTGATAAGTCTTTCTGTTGTTCAGTACCTGACCTAAATACCCGTCCCAGGAGACTAGTTCACTGCCTGCAACAGGACAAGGGCCGTCCACATGAAACAGACAAAGAGCTCCTGACCTAGTTGCAAAGCATGATTGGTAAAAATGTCAAGAGGTGATAAATGAAGAAGGAAAAGCTGAAACTATAGTAGCAGAACTTAGGAAGTAAGAAGACAGAACTGATCAGATACTGGCGAAGAATAAGTACACCAATCCAGATGTATGTGCCCATAGTCCCATTTAGACCAGCATGAGAAATTAGCTGTCAGACTGCAGATGCAGTTTGATGCATGAGTGGTGTGAGAACTCTTTGGATCTGAACCTCTGGGTTCTGGTTCTGACTACATTACAGAGACTGTATTTTCTTCCTCTGGGGACTCTCTGCAGCTTTGAGCTCATCCCTGGAGACCAGGATACATCTCGGAACGAGCCGGAACATTGTCCGTACTGTAGTGGCAGGCAGGTCCACACCCACCCTCTCTCACTCCCACCACGCTGTCTGTCTCTCACAGCTGCCACAAACCAGAGCACTGGAACCGTCATGGGTTAGCATGGGCTGCCATGGGTGTCGTGCAACATGTGATCCTTGTCATGACATACAGCTGCTGTACTGCAGAAAGGAGAGATTTGCACGCAAGAAAACCCAAGTACCCCCTAACAGACTCACAGAGAGACACTTCTTAGAACAGACACAGATCAAGGTTTCAAAGAGAAACTAGCTAACTGCCGTCTCATAAGGAAAGAGATGAGCCTGCTCTGAGAAGCTCTCATCTTTTAGAACAATGTTGAGAATAAAACTTCAGTTGCTGCAAACCACATTTCCTACCAAAAACCTTATGTTCTACTTGATCAGTCGTTGGGTTCTGAATCAGCCAGTTCCACTTTGGATCTCTCTGTGTTTGACCTTTTCCTCTACCTTTCATCTTTGTGTGTCACATTAGTGGATTTCAGTTTGTTCTTAAAAAGATAAAGGTCTCTCACCAATTCTACTCATCTTATTGAAATAAATAATATTAAAACATTTTCCCAAGGTAAAAATTTCTGCCTCTTGCTCAAAGACTGCTGTAGATAAATTCCAACCTCCATGTGACTCTGGCCTGGACTGAGAGGGTGCAGAAAATGGAGCAGCTGAGTATTATATGGAGCAGCCATTTGTTTGCAGCCCCTTCAGTTTTAGGGGTTATTAAAGGCTAGATCACTCAAAGCAAACTTTCTACTGAATATTACCACGTCCTTACAATTTTAGAACCAGATTTATTTCTTGGTAAATCCATCCAGCTAATGTACTGTCTAATGTAACTTAGATGTTAGCTACATTTAGAAGAAATGTTAGAGGTTAGCAATCTGGCATTTGTGCACTGGCTAGTACACAGTATACAGCTAGGATTAGTCATAGCTGTTGTTTATGTCCGGATAATGCACAGGCTAGATATGAATTGAGCCTAGGGGCCCCGTGTGTTCTGGGGCCCCCATTGGCCAGTAAAAAATATATGATTTTGTTTAAATTTACATGCAAGAATATTCTTAAAGTGAATTGGCCCACAAAATCGTAAGTGACGCAGATTTTTCGTGGTCTCAACTCACGTAACATGATACATAATGTTCATGTGCAGAAACAGAACAAGCCAAAACAACTGCACCGCGTTTGAGTCCGAGCCTGCATGCGTCAAAATCATATTTCCCATAAAGAAGATCAGTAAAAAATACATGTATTTTAGTTGATATTTTAAAGTACAGTGTTTAAATTTGAACAATTCTTTAGTATTTATCATGTCCCACATTGTCCCCAACCAACATGCTCTTTGTCCCACATTATGTCGGTTTGGATCTGGTCACCCTAGTCACAGACAAGTGTAGCCTAGGGGCCCTTGCACCTTAATCCTCCTATGCTGCTGTTACCAGGTCTGCTTATTTTAAGCAACTTTGGGCTTGTTTTTCCATAAATTCCCTTAAAAATATTGAAAGTCGCAGATTGAGATATTTTGGGGCTTTACAAAGTGTAGGTCTGTATTTAGGATTGTGTCTGTTCACTAGTTTGTGTCCAAACATAAAACTGTGTCTGTCAACATCGACTGAACCAGTTAAGACAGACTTCCTGTTTGCAAAGTCAAAGCTGGCCCATTTGGACTCAGAACATGCCTGGCAAGCCAGACTATATATTCACATATATAGTCTGGATATATATTGACCCATTGAAATGACTTGTTTGTAGGGGCGGGATCAACGGTTGTCAATCAAACTGTTTTCACATGCTATTGGATAGCGCTAGGACCAGCGTCCGGCGCTCCGAACAGCTGCAGCCTTGAACAGGAGTGCGCACAAACTTCTCACTAATTCATCTCATAATAAGAGTTCCACCAAAGGCAAGTGGAGACATGATTCCATAAATAAAAACACATTTTATTAAAACAAAAGGAAATATGGTAAAACAATGCCCCGCGCCACACACACACACACACACACACACACAAAACCGGTTCAACCGCTGGAGCGGAGCTAACAAGGACTAATGTCGCTAGCTGCTGTGTTTCTGCTCCGCTGCCCGTCTCTCTTCTCCGCCGTATAGAGTTCTAATTTGTAGGCCCGGTTACACACAGCTCAGGCAGAACGAGACGGCCCGGCCCGAGTGAAAGCTGTAATCAGTCAGTGTCCTCAACGCTTCTTCTCCCCAAAAGGCTGCGATCGCTAACAGCAGAGCAGCCACCTTTGAGGCACTGTAAATGGACTGATAGCGGGGAAACACTCGGGGATTTGAGGCCTATAGTCCCGAGACCCATAGACATCCACAAATCGCTGTGCGATCATCTATAACAGCACCGTTACCTCTGTGAAACACTGTAATCCACAGGAGGGGTTGTCTGCTCTATGACTGCTGGCCAAAAACCGCCAGTATTATGAGAAAAACAACAGATTCAGACGTCGGCCATTGGTCCGCAACACAACGGTGCAATACTGCCACCTACTGGATATACATTTCTTATTACTTTTTTAGCTTTCCAGAACGCGCAGTCCGCATCAGTTGACGTCACATCCATAGGACAGCGCGGGAAATTCGAGCCCCAAATTGCAGAGCATTTTACAGCTCACAGCCTGTTCAAGATTATGGAATGATACATGGGTGGCCTCATTCTTTTTGGTTTAAAATGCTTCATCATTCAAAACTGAACATGCATGATTATTTTTATTCAGAATCTTGACCCTATTCCCTTTAAGTTTCTCAATTATTTAGACAAAAAAAAATCTATCATGGTAAGACACTTTACGTTCTGAAGATTAGATCATGAGCAACAGTAGTTTCATTTATCAGAGCTCAGTTACGCTTTGGCTCTATTTTAAGAGAAAGAGCTTCCCTCAGAGAGCCTGATGGTCTCAGACACACACATTCCACCTCAGAGATCTGATCTGTCCACTGTCAGGCCGCCTACACACACACACACACACACACACACACACACACACACACACGCACGCACGCACGCACGCACACACACACACACACATACTGTATACAAATATGAATACTCATAAAAAGTACGATGTTTTAAAAGACAATGACATCTAGATATGTGTACCATTCACATAGCAGCATGGAACATGAGCTCCATCATGGAAGTGGGCGGAGCTTTAGGCTCTGTATGTTTGTTTTCTTGGCAGGGTTTCTAAACTACTAACTACTAAACTACTAAAATTAAAACTGTCCCACAATTAGCAAAAATCAGTGAAGGAGTCAAACACCAGCGCAGGTTTACACAACTATACGCTCATCAACACTAAACTCACTTCTATAGCAGACATTAGCCAATTAAATAAACACAGCCACAAGGTGCACACACACACACACACACATTATGGACACAGCAATCAGGTTAACAAACACTATAAGAAGTTAACAGGTCACTTGTTTTCAACAAAAATGGATGGCGTGAGAGGAAGAATGAGAGTATGGAGAGGAAGAACCAGAGAGAACAAGCTGAAGGAAGAGGAGGACCTGGAGGAGGAGTAGAAAGTGAACAAAGAAAAGAGAGCTTTCTACAGATGATGTCACGACTTTGCCACGCAATGGCTGATGGGAACACACATTGGACAATACAAAGCTTTTTCCACATTTAATTCAGCAGCGTTTGTAGTAAATAAGTTAATCCCGGAGTGGACAGTGATTATTGTTAGTTATTACAGTATGAAGTGAAAAAGAGGAGAATTAGCACCAAAACAACAACTTGTGGGGCTAGCGCTGTGCCTGACAACTGCTGGGCAACGGTCCCATCTAGGACATCCTGGAGATGTTTAAATATGGTTCCATTTACTATTATTTGATCGAGTCCATAGCTCACTTTGGACACAAATATAACAGCAATAGTAGTGACGGGGATTCTTACAAAGAAATGGATATACCACTGTCATGCTATCCTTGACTTTACTGGGCTTTGGAAACGGAAGAAAAAACGTACCCTCAGACAACCACTCAGGATATCTGGAGTCAGACTTGCATAAATTCCAACAGCAGTGCTTTGTTCCTCCTATTTTAATCATTGTTTCAAAAATTAATAGCAAAAATATGCTGCTTGTAGTCGATCGTCCCACCGTAGAAGAAACAGATAAAGGTGTAGTGTTGTCTTAGAGGCAATCCCAGGATGCTCTGCGGTGTGACGTCAACATCAATTTTTAGAAACTGGAGAAAGTGCTATTAAACTTGCATTTTGAAATACCTGCTACCCCTCTGATGAACCATGGAATAACTCTGAGGGAGGCTGGACTGAGAGTATAGCCCAACCTTTGCAGATATACAGCGGCATCAGAAATTTGGACATTTCGTCAAGAGCACAGGTGAGAAACGAATCTTCTGTCTACAGACAATCCATAGCTTACTGCTTATACTATCTATATCAACAGTTTAAGGTTAGCTACATGTATTTAGTTTTTGACCCCCAAAGAGGGATGGGTTACATCTTTACACAGGCGCAAGAGAGAGATCATTAAGCTTGTTTTGGCCAATAATGCCATCAAACTTAGAGAAATACAGACCTATTTTGTCAACAATCACACAATTTTTAATACGAACGAGTCTCAGTCAGTAATGTATTTTATCACATGAGTAGGACTCAATTAGTCAAAAATGAAGTGATGGGAAGGTCTATCCAACACTACCCTGCCCCCACCAACCAGTGGAAGGTTCTCTGTACTCACTGAGCTCGTCAAAGTGTGTTTCCATGCCGTCGGCCCCGGGCACCGAGCAGATGAGTCTGGCCTTCAGGAAGGTGCTCCACTTGTTGACTAGACAGCAGTGACCGCCATCGTCGTTCTGTTGTAGAGGAGATGGAAGACATAACACAGTTTCTCCATCAGCTGCATCCACATTAAGCCTAGTTTATACTTCTCCATCAATACGTTTGCGCTCACACTCACACGTATTGACGGAGACGTTTTTGATTTTTACTTCTCCGTCAGTGTTGTGAAGCAATTCTCCACCAGGACAGCAGAGGGCGCATAACTTTTCTGCAGTAATGCCTCCGGTCGACCAAAGTTTGTTTATTTCAGCTCAGTAATGGACGACAGAGAGCGAATTTTGATTGAGTTTGAACAGATTGATCTGGAGGAACAAACAATGTTGTTAAAAAGAATTAAACAGGAGTGAGGAGACAGCGGCGTCTGTTGAATGTCCGTCCAGTGAGGAGGAGGCAGACGACGAGTGAATATGTAGCTCTTGTTTAACCCTTTAGGGGCACTGATGGATTATATAAATGTTGTACTTTGTCTGCCAGACGTTTCTCGAGCTGATCCATATCTGCTTCGCCGAGATTCTACTATTACTACTCTGTTGATACTGGCGTCAAGCCGGAAATGATCACAAGGTGTTGAGCCGACCAATCAGAGACGTGCGCTCTCTGTCTCGTTCGACGAATAGTTAGAAAAGTGAGCTCAACTCCGTCCATCCTTGCGCGGATGTCGGAGAGCTCTTGCGTCGACGTATAATGGCGTTGCGTGTCTCCGTACCGACGCAGACGGAAAAGTATAAATCAGGCTTTAGTCCTTTCTAGTAGAAACAAACCAGTGCTGAGCTACACACACACACACACACGCACAGACACACACGAGCACACACACACGCACGCACACACACACGCACAGACACACGCACACACACACACACGCACACACGCACGCACACACACACGCACGCACAGACACATGCACGCACACACGCACGCACACACACACGCACAGAAACACGCACGCACACACACACGAGCACACACACACGCACACACACGAGCACAGACGCACACACACACACGCACACACACACGAGCACACACACACACACACGCACAGACACACGCGCACAGACACACGCACGCACACACACACGCACGCACACGCACAGACGCACGCACACACACACGCACAGACACATGCACGCACACACACGCACACACACACGAGCACACACACACGCACGCACACACACACACACACACACACACACGCACAGACACATGCACACACACAGACGCACGCACACACACACGCACAGACACACGCACACACACACACACAGACGCACGCACACACACACGCACAGACGCACGCACACACACACGCACAGACGCACGCACATACACACACACGCACACACACAGAGCTGGTTTTCATGGAAGCTATGGAAGGCATGAAGATAAGGTCGTTATCATCCCAACAAAAACAACCTGTAACCAGACTGTGCTTTTCCATAACCAACATTTTACGAGAAGATCCCATTTTTATTGATTTTTTCTTTAAGTGTTCACAGGCCTCGGATTCTTCAAGCAGTCCCATTTGCGGAGAAAAAAATATTTTCATAATTTTAATTGTAATTACAGTGAGTTTATTATCAGTGGTGCGAAGGACGCGAAGAACGCAAAGAGCATCCAGATGTGTGGTGAAGGAAGAATGACAGGACTGCATCTCTGGAGGGTGGCGGTGGAGCCCACTGGGAGGGGGGATGAGTGTTTGTGTGTCAGGTCAGCGCCTGACCCCCCCGCCTCCCTTAAAATAAACACAACAGCGAACAGCTGAGGAGACGAGCACACGTACGCCACATTTTCTCACTCATACCCATTCTGTTGTGGTCATGCAATCACACAAACTTGATGAGGAGACAGACACACACACTAATCTATGTAAACACAATCAGTTCAGACAGATACACAACAGGCTTAGTACAACCAGTTGTCGTTATTTATTTTTCTGGCTTGGTTTACTTTTAATTTCCAATCCACCCAAATGCTTGTTGCAAAAAGATCTACTTTTCTGGAGCCATCCACACCAAAAGCTGTACATACAAGGAGAGGAGGCCAGGAGATCACCGGGTCAGAGGCCAGAGAGCAATCTCACAGACACAAGATGCATTGTAGACAGGAAGGTTAAAGACACATGTGGATTCCAGCATGTTAGCGTTAGCCAAATACTATCTCAGAGACCATAAACATTGTGATTTGCCTCAGGAGACTGCAGCCTCTTCATACAGATGCTTTAGGTTTTCTTTTCATTAAACAAAGTAAAAACACTCTTTGCTTTATACACACCAGACAGATACGTCCAATCCGGGACTGGGTCACGGGGGTCTGGCCCATCTCCGAGGACTTCTCCCGGAAGAAGAAATACAGCTTGTCATCATTTCTCTCTGCGCTGTCTGGGATTAGCTGCACATGAATAAAGGTGGGGTCTGATGAAAAGGAGACATGTTGAGATGTTTAGGTTTAGGAAGAATCTGGGAAAACATCTGGTTGAAATACTCAGCTCTAATATGTAAAACCTAGAGTAGATTGTAACCAGACTGCAGCTTCATTAAGACATAATGCAAGAAATCAGCATGAGAGTGAAGCGGAGCAGTACCATTCAACCATCTGGAGTTGTACTGGTCTGTTCGCATGGCCGTCTTCGTCCCCAAAGTACGGAAAATAGCAGAGTCTGTTCCCATGAAGTCAACGTAGACCCCAGCATACAGCTCACCATCTGAAAAAGGAAAAAAGTCTAGTTTAGTAACAATCTTTGACTTTGACATTATTCCAGCACCACCCTTGGCACTAAACAAAGTTTTATGTCAAAGCATATTTCAGAAGCATCTTTTGCACCACCAAAATGCAGCTGTGTATGCATGAGTCATTGCGTATACTTTCTGTCTTCATTTATCGAAGTGAGCAGAACACACATACAACGGTTAGAAAACAGAAAACACACTCCAGGCCACAATTCTACATCTAATTAAGGATTTTTTGGCCTATTTGAAGTATTTTTCTGTGTAAACATTATAAATATTTACTATTGTCTCAGCTATAGAAAGCTTTCAGTTCAAAGAAATGGAGTTTAGGACCTAACAGATTGATAAGCTAACAGCTAGTCCAGAAGATTGAACACAGATCACGTCTTTAACCACAGGCCAGGTAAACATTCATTTTAAAATGTTTGCATTCACTGCATTATGATGTACGGCATCATGTGTACATATATAAAATAGGATTTTACGTTATACCGTATCGTGTGCTGATGTAACCTATTTGCAGAGCACATGGCTAGAGAGCTATGCACAATATTAGACATTTACAGCCACAAGATTGAATAATCAGACATCATAATATGCGCCTTTATAGCCTGTGGTCACATGACTGCTGAAAATGGTTGTTACATCAGAAAGAAATGTTGTCTTGGAGCCTTTGTGTTGGACCAGGAAAATATAAAGTAATAAACATGAGTAGAAAAAGGTTTTCAGCCTCAGAGGTGAGAAAAGCACTGAAATAAGTGAGGGGAGGTGATCACAGCAACGCTGATGACTCCAGCAGGGAGAAAGAAATTCAGCTTCATGGAGACAACAGGGCACAGGATGGCAGAGATTAAAAAAAAAAGTTTACCAACAAGAAGAGGTGTTTCACATGATTGGTTCAGATGGGAACTGTTTTAAGATGACAGTAATCCACTTTGGGTTTTGCTGCTTTAATAAACATGATAACTAGATGTAGAAACATAGCACGCTGAAGCTAAATGAATACAGATCACCCCCTAGTGGCAGGCTGCAGGATCAGTTTTAAGTCCAGCCCCCTCCATGTAACTGAATGGGACATTGTCCTGAATAAACATAAAAATACATCTCTAATAAATATTTCCGGGTCTTGACTCTTGTTGAGGTCTGCTACCTTGTTGCTGTATATATATTTTTAATATGTTTACTAAGTAGTAGACAGAATCACTACATTTGGCTTGTATGCAGGCTTTTTCCTAATATGAGGTCCTTGAGAAAGCTATAAGTAGTAAAATAGTGATTATTTAAAACGTTTAAATAGAGACACCCTTCACCCTGGTCAGAATATCTCTAAGGCTCTTTTTCTATAAACAGTTTTCAAATTCAATCAAATCCATGTAGATTTTCAGTCATGGGTTTATGTTATTGATGATCCATTAAAATTCTCTGTCATTTCACAGCAATTTTTTTTCCATCATTAAATCACATTAGTAGAATTTCAGTAGAGAAGGATTAATTTGGAATAATAAAACTAAACAAAAGTATTTAACCTCCCTTAAAAGCCTGCAGAGCGCCTCAATAAAACATGAAGAATGAACACATCTGTGTGTGTGTGTGTGTGTGTGTGTGTGTGTGTGTGTGTGTGTGTGTGTGTGTGTGTGTGTGTGTGTGTGTGTGTGTGTGTGTGTGTGTGTGTGTGTAGTCTGATAAATAGACCTACAACAGTTACAGTAGGGGGAGTGTTTGGTCATCCAGCTGCTCTGTTGGCCCCACTGGACAGCAGGTGTGATTCTCTCACAGTGGAGACAGCAGGGACAAGAATGACTGTTCTTCCACCGCCACATTCAATGTCATGGTCCCGGGTGGCGCTACGGGAAGATTGATGAGACATCATTAAAATGTCCACGGATGATTGGATATCTAATGTACTGGGGAGCTGAGCAGTTGGTGGTCAATGGTAAATCTTCTGTTGTGGTAATATGTTCTTAATCCATCAACACTAACAACAAAGTCCCTTGTATGATGCTAACTGATGGAAGTGGGAGGTAGATCCATCTTAGATGACAGTCCCAGTTCCACTGTGGTCAGCAGCCGCTGCTCTAATCAGACCCTCCAGGAAGTTGCGATGTTGCGATCACAACTATTAACGCAAATTCAACCATTTGCCGCAACTTTGTTGCGGCCTTGCAATTTTCACCAATCACCGCAACCTTTCCGCAAATTTGACCAATCATCTTTGTTTTTGTTGGATTTCGTCATCTTCTTTGACCAATCAGAGCCACTCGGATAAGTTTTGACCAATCCCGTTGCCTCCAGCTGTGTTTACTTCCGGTTTTTGAGCTCAGAGCCGCTAAACCCCGGTCGGTTTCCATCAGATATTACGGCTAAAATACGAGCAAATCAATTTCCTAAAGTATTACACCAGAGTGGTGGAAAGATGTTCTGAACCAAACACAATGTCGTGGTGGATTATACATGAAAATCATCGCTTGACAAAAACTTTTTGACCGCAAAACATGGAGGAGATTAGCTGAAAAGAGGAGCAGACGGGGGCTGGGATCTGATACGAGTGCTGAGAGAGACGAGGTGAGTTCTGTTTAATGTCCGTATTTGGACAATGTGAGAAACTATATTTAAAAAGAACTGATCTGTGTCCTAAACTGTGTGCTGAGTTGGCGGATTTGCTATTCTGTGAAAAATATTTTAATTAAATCGGACCGTCAGCGTTAACGTGAATTCCTTTGAACGTTGTTTATTTCTTAAACACGCGATTAACCACGTGACGTTTGTATTCAGTGAACATGAGGAACCGCTTGTCTTTTCTAAACTTATTCTGCTGAATTAGTGAACCTTTGAGGTGGATCGCTGAAAGTGAAAGTAAAGCCGCTCACGCTGTAACATCTGAGTGACTCTGAGACATGCTGTCAGCTGTTCTGTCCTGGAGATTACATCATCTTGTAGTCTTTATTTTATCATGAAACAGCACATACAGTGTGTGTGTGTAAAGAGGTTAACTGTGTGTGCATATAAACTAAATAAAACCTTAAAGAAATTTTTAAAATGATTGAAAAAAAATCACAACTTTGACCGCAACTTTTAGAAAAATGTGCCGCGAAATCAGTCATTTTAGATCGCAACAATCACAAAAAATCCCCGCAACTTCCTGGAGGGACTGTCTAATGTGGGAAAGCAGTGGCAGTGATTTACACCCGCTGCCTCGACCCGCAGAGAGAAGATCGCCTTTCACTGGTGGCAACTGTGTGACTCGAGTCTGACTGTGAGACCTTGGGCTACAGGACAGAGGACAGAGCTTCATACGTCCCATGACACGTTTAAAGACACGGCATCCTGGACTGAACCTTAAACAGATTCATAATAATCAAAGCTAAGTTATATGTTTGATAAGAATTGTAAAAAAGCCAAGGTCAATAGAGATGTTTAATGTGCTGTCAGTGGGTCATTAGAGTTACCATGATAACCGCACGCGTCTCGTATGCTGCATTCCATTTGTCCTCAGAAACTTGGAACTGGGAATGACGTCACACCCGAGTTACAAGCTTTCGAGTATGCAAAGTCGGAAAAGTTGGGATATCAAAGTATAAAGTAATTTACTTAGTTTGGTTCACACACAAACACGTTGCCTTGTTGCCTTTGTTAGTGGCACACATTCATAACATTGTTTTAGACTTTAATTCATTTGCTCATGCAAACACTCTGAATTCATTTAGAGTCAGAGGATACAAAGTTTTACACGTAATTCTGAACTTAGACTCGTCCAAACAAGCACATCTTACAACAAAAACATGTTTTCGCTGCATTTCACTGCTCTTATGAGGAACCGCCATCTTTTTTCAGGGCTCAAAAAATTCTCCAACTTTCCAAGTGGGAATTCCGACTTCAGGGTGGCATTCCAGTTGATTTTTCTGACTCGGGAAGTTGGAATTTCTGAGTTCTGACAACAAATTGAACACGCCATTACTCCCTGACAGCAAAGAGGCATGAGAACTAGGCCTCACATTGAGAAGATTCTTGAAATGAGGGGGTCAAAATGTGAATTTTAATGTTTTTTTACAGTATATTATGTAGAAGATATGACATGTTAAAAAGACCCTTAGTTCCAGTTTGGAAAAGAAAACACAGATTTGAAATCTAATGGAAGGTTATGGAAGCTCAGGTCTGAGTCCTACAGCAGTGTGAGACACGTGGGTGAAAAGAATCAGAATCAGAAGCTTTATTTGTCATTGAACCAGCGTCCTGGTACAACGATACGCATTCAGTACAACCTTTAAATCAAATATATAGGTTTTTATCTAATTTAAACTATAATGAAAAGTGTTTTTTTTTAAGTCTACAAAAATTCTGAAAATTGTAAACAGTTGTAAAGTTAGAGAATGTGACATCATCAGCTGTTAGGTAAACACTGTGGATGAATCTGTAAACGTACTTCAACTCTGCATAAAAACTATAAAGGTCAGTAATGTTAAGTTCAACTTGTTAGGTCATTTAAACTCTGACTGAGGTTTCTACTGTGAAGTCTACCTGAGCTATAGAGCTCACCTGTTTAATTAAAATCCCATTTTTCCCTGATGTGCACGTAAACACACTGAGCTGTTGTCAACAAGGACGTTTCTCAAAGTTTTCTTCTTTTTTTTTTTTGCAACTATTGTCAACTTAACTGCATGTTTTGATCTAAAATGTACATTTTCCTTTTGCAAAAGGGAACCCTGAACTGAACAAAAACCATGACAGATTCACAAATGGGACAGCAGCAAGAGTTCCTCCTCAAGACTTTTTAAATCGAACTACAGCTGAACTTCATCAAAAAGATTTGAGTCATGACTTTTTAAATTTGACCCCCTGTACAATCAAGCTAATTTAAATGTAAGTCAAAAACAAGCATTAGTCATTTGAACATATGTAGTTTTGATTTCAAGCTGCTAAATCCCCAGTGGAGAATTACCACCTGAGTATGGACAAATTACTGCAGCCACCAACACCTTACAGGAGAATTCTACAGGATTTAGTGATTAGACTCATTAGGACAAGCAGCTTACAGCAGGGAATCAGCCCATGCTCACTCATGCCCCCATCCATCAGTTTGTAATCCCAGGCTGTGCTCAGTGGACACTTTTTAACATGCTGCAGCTTCTTGTTGTTGTGAGACAGGTTGTCATTGTTACCAATAAATATGGGGAGGAAGATTTGTGCAGCTCAAACATTTCTTATATTGAATTAATCGAACTCAACATGGCAGCACCTAGAGGAAGTATTTTAGGTAGTGCTGTCATGCGATTAAAAAAATTGTGCGATTAATTAATTATGATCTGTAATTAATTAATCTAATTAATCGCATTTTTAATCACATCTAAAGAAATGGCTAAAGAAAGCCCTCCTCTTGAGTTATTGTCATTTAAATTCATTAAATGATTGTGTCAGACCAGTAGATTGATATAGAACAACATAAAGTGTCTTTATGAAGTCATTTATTGTGTTTAACAGACTTGAACAGATTCAGTCCCAGTGAAACCATTACTTTGGTCAGTGGACTCAGTCTGCAGCAGCTCTGTTAACCCCTCATCTGATTTTAGGTTGTTTTATCTGCTGTAAAGCACATTGTGGTGTTCTGCAGGAAATGTGCTCTATAAATAAAGTTTGATTTGATCTTCCACCAAGAATGAAATTTAAATTTCAAAGGTGGGGGGGGGGGGGG
>SSNR01000636.1:72353-110078 GCA_006937965.1 Callopanchax toddi | reverse complement strand
ACCAATACCTGCAGCCCAGACTGAGGTTCTGTGCTGCTGAGCGCAGACCTGTGATCCAGACGTCCTGCGCTCTGCAGCGGAAGAACACTGGTCCTCCATCAGGTGTCAGACCTGATCCGCTCAAACGCCGCGTTGCAATCCGGTGCTCAGTGCGCGATCAGATATGGATTAATTACACTTCCTGTTGTAATGCGCCCTCAGAGTAGCGTTCATAGGCTGTGGAGGCTTGTTGACACGCAAAATCTGCTCCGCGAGCCGCGCGCACATAGAACTGGACTCCAAACGCGAGGAGGTCCGCATTAAACATCAGCGCCAGGTTTTCCCCTGAGTATCTCAATGAAAAATATGTGAACCCCTCATCTCTCTCTCTCTCTTATGATCTCATAATGAAAGTTAATATTATATAGTAATCAGAGTCCCGCGGAGCGCGCAGAGGACCACCTCACCTGCTGCTGCGCTGCGCTGAACTCCAAACGGAGTTTTTTAGAAATGTCTATATGATGACTGACTGATCGACTAATTTAGAGTCTAATCCTATGGGTTTATGTGCTAAATGGACCTGGTGTTAGAGTAATAATGCTACTGAAAATGTAATTATTATAATTTTTAAAATTAATAAGTGACGGATAAAAATAGATTATGACCGGACTTTTTTAACCCTGTCAGTCAAAATGACGGAAAACCAAAAAGTCTAGCGCGACCTGGAGGTGAGTTTTCATGTCTCACTGCAGAAATCAACACACATGGAGCAACAGTCAGACCAGCTACTCTCACTCAATATGAGCCTGCTGACCATCAGAACGCTGAACAAATAAACTGTAAAATAATGAAAGTCCTCCAGATGAGAAGCTGGGTTCAGCCCTCTAGGACCTGATATGGCTGATAAATAAATGAACCTAATATTAGTAATAATAATAATAATAATAATCTTACAACACACATTGTTGTGAGATTAATACTATTGTTTTGCTTTTTGTGAACTATTTAATCTGCTTAGAGTTTTAATGTTTTAAATCGGTTTTATTGTTACTGACAGCAGCTAGACTGAAGTTTCAGATGACAGAAAGCTGCAGCATGTTGGAGTAGATTCTCTGTCATCCTGGACATGATCATGTTCAGTTTGAATTGAAAACAGCTGAATGTTCCAGTTATTTTGAAGACTCATTGTCTCCCATTAAAGAGCCTCCTTTGGTTTTAAACCTTGGGTTGAGAGTAGGAGGTTTAGAAGTTGTGGTTTGAAACAATCTGATTATGCTACAAGTCTTTTTGTTTTTTTGAAAAAGTAAAAACATGTTTTTGTCTAAATTAAGGTGATGTTATTGTTCATTAGAATTAAAATTCATGGAAGTTCAGATTAGTTAATCAAGTAAGAGCTCTGGTTAGATAGCTCATTAAAACATGTACAATTTTTGGACCCTGCGTCTTGAAAGAATCGGAATCGAGAATCGATAGGGACCGGAATCGAAACGAGGAATCGGAATCGGAACCGGAATCGTTAAAATTCAAACGATGCCCAACCCTACTGATCATACCTGTCAAGTCTCCCGTTTTGGCCGGGAAACTACCGTATTTTACCCCTCTTTCCCGCCGTCCTCCCGTATTATTATTTTCCCGTAAATCTCCCGTATTATATAGATATTTTTTAAATTTCTCTGCCTCTCCAAACTGATCTGTCTGTAACCTCGCGAGAACTGCCACATGCAGTAGCCCGGGTGGAAGTTCTCGCGAGATTTGTGCAGACCGCGGGAATATAACAGGAAGAAAACAAACGAGAGAGATGGATGTGAGTGAAGAAGGCATTCCTGCCAAAAAACCAAAGAAGTCGTGTAAATATCTGGAAAAATGGGACAGCGAATTTACTTTCCTGAAGAAGAGCAGGATGGGGCATGGTCACGCATTCTGTAAGATTTGTAATTGCGACTTTAGCGTCTCCCACGGGGGGAGGAATGATGTCGGTCAGCATGAAAAATCGACCAAGCACAAACGCTGGCTAGAAGCGCAGAAACATGCCCAGGCAATGTCGGCATTTGTGACTAGGAATACCACAGAGGCTGACCAAGTCATAAATGCTGAGGTTAAAATGGCGATGCTGTGTGCCAAAAACAACATTTCATTCACCTTCTGTGATGACTTCAACAAGTGTGTAGCTGAGATGTTCCCGGACTCTGCTATTGCACGAAAATATTCAGCAGGAAAAACCAAGACTACACAACTCATCAAAGGTAAGATGATTCAAATTAAGTATAAATATTGTGTATGTGCATACATATTTGATAATGTCCAGCAGGCATATTGTCATCTAATTGTTAACATTACTGGGCACTAACTCAACAGGTGCCATAGCAGCAGAGCTAGATGACGAGTTGGCCAAAACATGCAGAGCTCAGCCCTTTTCATTGATGTGTGACGAGTCGAACAACAGAAAAACAGACAAAGAATTTGTCATCCTGACCAGACTCTACGATGAGGCTACTCTGCAGGTCGCTACAAAATTCATGGAGATGCCTATATGCAACGTGGGAAATGCAGAAAATCTGTATGAAAAGCTGAGTGAAGCATTAAGGTAGAGGAGCTGCATTGTGTTGTTGATGTGTAGTAGTTTGCATTTAATTATAACGTTGGGTTTTGTCTGAGACATTTTGTGGCATCTTTTCCTGTTTCCAATAGAAAAAGAGGCATTCCATGGGAGAACCTGATAGCCTTTAACTCTGACAATGCAAGTGTGATGAAAGGCAGACACAACTCTGTCATCAGCAGACTGAAGACCAGCCAGCCCCACGTCCAGGACCTCGGCTGCATCTGCCACCTAACACAGCTGGCCACTGGCTGTGCCATCAGAGCAGCACAGGTACCTGTGGAAGACATCCTGGTTGGGATATACACCCACTTTGATAAAAGGTAAATGTATATAAATAAACAGGCCTGCAGTTGATATTTTTACGAACATACACATACATTTCCAGCCACTAACTAAATAATGTTCTGTATTACAGTGCAAAAAGATGTGAAATCTACAAAGAGTTTGTAGATTTTACTGATTCAGACCACCTGAAGCTCCTCAGGTACTGCAGCACCAGATGGCTGAGTCTGTTAACCTGCATCCAGAGAGTGTTGAACCAGTGGGATGCACTACAGGTAAGGATGGCAACTTCAGGAGATACATTCAGTTTACTATGCTATGTTTTCCTTTTAATAATGAATTGCCACCCTGTGTCCCTATGTACTCTAGGCCTACTTTAACAGCCATGAGGAGGTGGAGAGGAGTGCCAAAGTGCATGATCTAGCCAGCCATCTGCGCGATCCAGTAGTGAAGATCTACTTCATGTTCCTGACCGCTGCTCTTAAACCTTTATCAGAATTTAATATTGCCTTCCAGGTGGGTGTCAATGTTATTGAATGTATGTGTGAATAATAATCAGTTATAATTAAATGTGATTTTGGTAATTGTAGCATTCTTAATTCACTGTTTTTTTGTTGTGATCAATGATATTTCCTGCAGTCAGAGGGAGTACAAATCCACAGACTTGAAGAGGAGATGTGCAGGCTGATCAGGAGGATCCTGGGATACCTCATACCAGCCAGGGCCATCGTGGGTGTACCGCTCAGGGAGGTGGAGTATGGCAAAGGACATCAGTTGGCTGATGAAGAGCTCTTTATTGGAGCAGACACAAAGGCCTTCATGAAAAGTGCAGAGCTTCCTGTGTCTGCTGAGAAGAAAATCTTTCAGTGAGTATATTACCCAGCAGTTATATAATTAGAATCTTTTGACAGTATGAGGGAATAGGCTGTAGTGTGCCTAAAATGTTGCCACTAATGCAGTTTTATGCTGTTGTAGAACTGTGAGAAGATTCTATGAAGCAACGCTTCAGAAGATGTACTCCTCCTTTCCCCTCCACCATCCGCTCCTGAGGGACTTGAAAGTGCTGGACCCTGCTGCTCGCCTCGACATTACTCCAGGGACAGGTAGATGTTAGGGGCAGTTCCCCATTGATAGAATGATTGAATTAGTTAAATACTGCATAATGTAGAACTGCACTGTTCAAACACTTGCTTTATTTCACAGTGGAAAGGCTAGGGGCCCTGTTCCCTCAGTTGAGCTTGAGTGAAGATAGGCTGAGAGAGGAACTCATTGACTACCAGGTGACAGATAGCAATCAACTCCCCCAAGAAGACAAACTTGACAGATTCTGGGGTCTGCTAGGGAAGGATATGAGGTTCAGTGAGCTGCCAAGATTAATGAAGGCTTTACTCTGCATTCCCCACAGCAATGCCAGTTCTGAAAGGGTGTTTAGTATGGTGAGAAAGATTGTTACAGAGAATAGGATGTCATTAGACAACAGCACAGTTTGTGCTTTACTGTCATGTAAAATCAACCACTCTGGACCAGCTTACAAATACACTCCATCCACAAAAGTATTAAAGAATGCAAAATCTGCAACACATTTGTATAATCAGTCATTATTGAATGTCAGAGAGCCACATGAGTGAACATGATAGATTAAAAGAAAATGTGCAATGAAAATAACATGTAAATGTTTAACTTAAAGACAAGCAATGTGAGATAAACAGTAAATATGTAATGTGTTGATTACTATATAAACTGAAAAATTTCAAATCAATAAATGTGCTTCATTTACCCTTTTGTGTTTTCATTTAGGCTGTTTTATAACATAACAATGTTCACAGCATTTCAATGTCAACAAAGGTAGGCCTATCAAATTCTGATCAACTAATTGTAGTTAGTAAGTGGTTGACAAGTGGTTATTTTAGATTTCTTGAACACGTTATGTATCTTAAAATGTAAGACACTGGAGCTTGGTTGTGGTGGTGGGTTGGCTCACGGCGGGTGTTGGAAAATTTCCCTTATTTTCAAATCCAAAACTTGACAGGTATGGGCCTGATGGGGGATGTAGTAATAAAATAACGAGTGTGTGTGTTCATACAGAAAAATACATGCAGCGAAGGCAAAAAATTTTAAATCCATCTTCACTTCTGTCTGTTCCAGAGAGGAGCCGTGTGCCGTGTCTCTCTGAATAATAAGCTACACGCCAAATACCTCCCAGCTCCTAAGAGCCGATGGGTGTGCAGGTTGACTGCTGACACCTGTAATCCTGCGGAGTGAAAACAAGCCGAGGATGGAGGCTGGATGACTGCTGCTCCTGGTGTTCTAAAGCTCAGGAGCACTGAGGGGTGATTGGCAGGAATTTGCGTATGTGAGGAGGAGGAAAAAAATCAAACTGTGGCATGCGATGACATGTCCTGTGGCTCAGCCTCACAGACCCAAGCATGTCCAGCACTCATTTTTCACTCCCAGCGGGGACAGAGATGGAGCCGTCTTCGTCACTGTCCATCAGCACTACAAGGGAGAGACGATGGCACGGTGCCAAACACACCTCTCTGCATCACTCACACACTCCTCCACAGCTCCACACTCATATTTGATTAAAATCACCACTTGAGCAAATAAGAAGGTGCTGGCAGCTCACTCTGAGTACAGAAGAGGATTAGGGCCACCTAAGAGAAAAAAATTATAATGAGCAGAATTCTGACTTTAATCTCGGAATTCTGACTTTATTCTCAGAATTCTGACTTTAATCTGGGAATTCTGACTTTAATCTCAGAATTCTGACTTTAATCTCAGAATTCTGACTTTAATCTCAGAATTCTGACTTTAATCTCAGAATTCTGACTTTATTCTCAGAATTCTGACTTTATTCTCAGAATTCTGACTTTATTCTCAGAATTCTGACTTTAATCTCAGAATTCTGACTTTAATCTCAGAATTCTGACTTTAATCTCAGAATTCAGACTTTATTCTCATAATTCTGACTT
Organism: Callopanchax toddi; assembly: GCA_006937965.1. Taxonomy (NCBI): domain Eukaryota; kingdom Metazoa; phylum Chordata; class Actinopteri; order Cyprinodontiformes; family Nothobranchiidae; genus Callopanchax; species Callopanchax toddi. The sequence continues at coordinate 104,246 of SSNR01000636.1, read as the reverse complement.
TATTCTCAGAATTCTGACTTTAATCTCAGAATTCTGACTTTAATCTCAGAATTCTGACTTTATTCTCAGAATTCTGACTTTATTCTCAGAATTCTGACTTTATTCTCAGAATTCTGACTTTAATCTCAGAATTCTGATTTTAATCTCAGAAATCTGACTTTAATCTCAGAATGGGCACCAGGTGAGCTTCAGTGACAGTCAGACGTGAGTTGGGCAGGAGGATGATCAACTTTGTGGAGGAACATGTCGGGTTTAACTGACTTTTTTCGTGGCAGAGGGGTTCCTGAAGATGCCATTTCATTCATGGAAAAGCAGAAGGTAAGTAAAACAAAAGAGATACCGGTAGTTTATTGCCTGAAGCGGAATAGTTGGTAAACTGTTAGCATGTTGGCTAGCTCCACATTATTGTTCTTCTATTTTGAATGTGTTCTAAGGAAAGGCTAGCTACAGATGCTAGCCACCTGTCAACATGACTAGGTAACATGTCTGGTGTGTTCAACTGAATATTTTTTTAGTACAGTCAGCGAAGGAGAGAATCATTAATTAAATTTAGGGTGAGATGCATATGTTTATATATAATCAGAAAAGAGCTCAGCTAGCATACACAGCCACCAATCCCCAGTTGTTCTGATTATGGTCGACTGAAGACCCCCCCAAACAATATTTGCTAATGTTGCACCATCAAACTCGATAGGAGATGTCTGTGATAATCAGGGGTTTTATTGCTTCACAACATCCAGCTCTTACAACGGCCTCTGTTCTCTCCTCTACAGTGCGCAGTGCACACTCCAAATTTTAGACTCATAGACAGTAAATGCCATCTGGTGACAGAAAAACAATACTACATGTAACACTCAGTCATGAGCTTTTAGATTTACAGTTAAAATAATAACTAAATAACTTGCTAGTTAAACTATGGCTTATAAATCAGTCAAAACCAAAATATTTGTATGGATATCTAGAGTTTACCATTGGTAGTATACATCTACTTTTGCCACACTGACACCATGGGCCTGTATGTACAGTATGTTAATGGTATAATGCCAGAAAACAAAATACAGTTTACAATGTCAGAATCACTCAATCATTTCCCTGCACTGTGTGATTTGTGTCAGCTCAAGATTGAAATGACAGCTTCTGCTCTGAGCTACCTTAAATATTGTCAGTACATTTATCACCCAGGTGCCAAAATGAGAGGCTACAGGTCACTAAATCAAACCTCATGTGCTGTTTAAAGTATAAGTAAAGTGTTGTGTTATGTATTCAATTGTCAATCTTGCACCTCTGTGTGTGCAACGTGCTGTTTGCTGAAAGTGATGTTTTTTGTTGCTGTTCAGTTTTAATTAGAGTTCACTTTTTATGTCTGTTCATTAATGACTTAATAAGACTCAACTTTGGCAAAGGTCATTGATACATGGTCTGTTTCCTACATTTACACTGTGCTGTTTTTATGCAGGATGGTCTTGATGATGTTGTGAACTCATGGAACTCCCACTAAATCTGACCAGGTGGTCGACCCGTAGTGATGGACTCATTACCAGAGCTGCACAGGACTGAGGACAGACTGGAACCTGTTTTTATGGATGAGACCCCTGTGTGAACGGAGGAGTGTGGCCAAAAGGACAACATCCCTGTGATCAAACAGTCTCTGAACTTTGTTGTGGTAGAAAATGAATGGGACGCCTCAAGAGATCCACTTGTTGCAGCTAATCTGTTTATTAAGTTAAGAGAAGAAATGTTGATACTGTTTTACAATAAGGCCTCTAATATAAATGGCTAATAAATAGTTTTTAGATATGTTATTAACCCTTAATGATTATTATGCATAAATTTGGGGCAAGAAAGAGAAAACTGACTTTTCTTGCTAAATAGTGAGCTAAATCTGTTCTCTTTTTCTTGCCCTTAATCAATGCAAATTAAAACTTATTAATGATTTATAAAGTATTACAGATAACATCATATCTATAAGCTATTTTGTAGCCAATCGGTACTTAAATTGAATTGTGTAAAAAGATAAAACTGGGTTGCTGTCTTGCTTGATTATGAGGTGTTTCAATGTCTTTCATGCATCCTACACTCAGGTCTTCCTTCACTGCATCTTAGAAAAGACATTTTGGGTTCAAGCAAACATTTTATGTGATTCTGTCAGAATCTGGATGTTTAAACTGGAATAACGTAAGAGTTATGAGCTCAGCTTAGACGTACAGATGGTACTGTGCTTATCAAAATAAAAAATACTGTTTGGTTGATGATTTTAAAAAATATTTAGGTTTGTTTTTTCTACACTGTCATAATAAAAGAACACTGCTGATCTCTTTGTTAACAAACTAAATATAGTGATAATCAGTTTCAACTGTCAATCCTTTTACAGTAAAAGTCCATGCTTTCAGCTTTATGTACAAATCCATTTGTATGTAGTATAAAAACAACATGGTGTTATTACAGCTAATAGGATGTCTCCATTAAATAGAAATGTAACCTTCACTGTGTTGTTGCTTTTATTCAAACTTTACAATAAAGTGGTTCATGAAATCAAAGAAGCTTTACTGTGTCCATTTATCTTATCAGTTGTGAGACCATTTACAATTATTAGATGTATAACTATTTATATGGCTGCATGGTGGCGCAGTTGGTTAGCACTGTTGCCTCGCAGCAAGGAGGTCATGGGTTCGCGTCCCGGCTCTGCGGCCTCTCTGCGTGGAGTTTGCATGTTCTCCCCGTGCGTGCGTGGGTTTCCTCCGGGTACTCCGGTTTCCTCCCACAGTCCAAAGACATGACTGTCAGGCTAATTGGGCTGGTAAATTGTCCTTAGGTGTGAGTGGGTGTGTGGTTGTTTGTCTCGTTCGTCTCTGTGTGGCCCTGCGATGGACTGGCGACCTGTCCAGGGTGTCCCCCGCCTCTCGCCCCTTGACCGCTGGAGATAGGCACCAGCTGCCCTGCGACCCTCTGTGGAGGATTAAGCGGCTACAGAAAATGGATGGATGGATGGATAACTATTTATAATGAAAAGTTTAAAAAGGCAAATAAGTGTCAGTCTGCCAGGTTACTGAGCTCATGTGGAGTAGTCACATGAACTCTAATTCCATCATTTTCCCTTTAAATTACATACTTATTTTGTGTTTATATAATCCTGTAAAGTTTATTTTTCTAAAATTAGCTGATTTAGTCTTCTATTTGGTTGCAACCTATAGCCACATGTAAATTCTTCTTTAATTTACAGCAAAATACACATTAAATGCTAGATGTAAGGCTATGGATTTGAGACCTGTTCAAATTACAGTTTTTCTTGATTGGTTTGGCTCATTTCTTGAAACCGAGATGACATTCTCAAAATAACATGAACAAATCTCCAAACCACCTTGCACTTGTTCACAACAGAATGTCCTTTCTCATTGGTTTCATCAAATTGCAAATGCTTTAGTACATGTCTCAAGTGACTCTGTGCTTTTCTTCAAATGATTATGTACAAGTAGCTACAGTTAGCACAATGAGCCCACATTTAGCACAGTTTCCAAATAAATAGATCTTGTTGATCTAAACTGATTAGTTGATGTTTCAGTGAAATGGTTACTCTCTCCAAAACATATCAGCATGGTTTCATTGTGTAAGTCATCATATGCACATTTGTCTGTTCAACTGTCAAAATTAGTCAAGGATACAATACCAAGAAAGAATTTCTTGGAACTTTTGATAAATTTATGACAGTAATTGACACTCAATCAGGTGAAATTAGANACTCATGTACATGTCTGACACAGAGACAAATCGTGCTGATGGAGTCTGATGCTCGAGACTGAAGGAAGGTGCTGTGGGCCCATAAAGTGGTTCTGCTCACCAGAAAGCAGTGCAGGTGTTAACTCGGGCCTCCAGTGGACACACACAAGCATCAGAAGGCTCTTTAATCACCATCAGCATGTTCACACACTCTGAATGCCCCTATTTCAGGTGCTTCTGCATCCTGCAAATACAGGAACTCATTGTGAGAAAGTTGTGCTGGATAAAGATGAGAAAGACAAACATCTGCTGACTGCATCTGGATATAAGCCAGTAGCTCTTCAACTGTGTAAATGCAGCCTTCAATGTGAACGAAGGAGCAGTTTCCAGTTTCTTCCACCTTACTCTCTGTTCCTGAATCCAATTGAGGAATTTTTTTCTGCTTGGAGTTGGAGGGTGTATGAGCATCAGGCTCAAGACCAGAGGGCCCTGCTGCATGCTATGGATGCTGCATGTGAGAACATCACAGGGGATCAATGTAGGGGATGGTTGAGACATTCACGCCGTTTCTTCCCTCGCTGCATCGCAAGGGAAAATATCCGTTGCGATGTGGATTCGAATTTATGGCCTAATAGAGAGCAGCGTGTCGATGGCCAGGAGGATGAGGATGGTGGCCAGGAAAGAGAGGGTGACAATGGCGACCACTGAAAATATTACTGTACTATAGTTCTGAAACTTTATTTACAGTATGATAGGCTAGAGATTTTTTTTGTGTGTGTGTGTGTTTATAACTGTTCACATTTACAGAATCCTGTAAACGTTTTCTTTCCACAGTATCTTCTCTAATGTTAACATTTTTTTGTATGAATAAAAATGTTGACAGTTTCCTTGACTATGAGTGGTTTATTGGAGGCTGCTTTTACTGTAAAATCTTTTAGTTTTATTCATAGTTGTATTCTTTTGCTAGACCTGTGCCTCAGTGACAAAACGTCTAAGCATTTTGACTTGCAGTGCTTAAACAATGCCAAAGGTATAACGCATTTTGGGAGCATTGACTATTTATATGAGAAGGATATTTAGTTTTGACACATGGATAAACTGTTTTGGGAGAGATATGAGCTTTTGCAGGGCATCCATGGTGTTGTGCTAAACCATCCAGGTTATTTTAACAAAAGCACTACATGAATGCACATGTGCCAGGGCAACTGAGAAGGATCTGTGCTATTTTGACTGTACTGACCTTTTTTATGGGAAAGGAATCTGCTTTTGAATCATGGATGATGAGTGTGGGGAAAGATATTTGATTTTGCTAGTGAGCTAGAATGTTGAGCAGAACTGTAAGACTGTTTGGCCAAATGACCTTATGGTTTTGAGAATGTCATCTCGGTTTCAAGAAATGAGCCAAACCAATCGAGAAAAACTGTAATAAGGAAGAGCTTAGATTAACAAATTAAAAACCACATTATTTGGTGTAAAAAGTCGCTTAAATCAAACATGTTCCTCCAGAAAGTTAGCTATCCTACTGATCAACTCACATCTCTGTCAACGAAGATGGAAACTCCCTGGTGCCCATCTGCATGAAAGAATTCTGAGATTAAAGTCAGAATTCTGAGAATAAAGTCAGAATTCTGAGATTAAAGTCAGAAATCTGAGAATAAAGTCAGAATTCTGAGAATAAAGTCAGAAATCTGAGAATAAAGTCAGAATTCTGAGAATAAAGTCAGAATTCTGAGAATAAAGTCAGAAATCTGAGAATAAAGTCAGAATTCTGAGAATAAAGTCAGAATTCTGAGAATAAAGTCTGAATTCTGAGATGAAAGTCAGAATTCTGAGAATAAAGTCAGAATTCTGAGATTAAAGTCAGAATTCTGAGAATAAAGTCAGAATTCTGAGATTAAAGTCAGAATTCTGAGAATAAAGTCTGAATTCTGAGAATAAAGTCTGAATTCTGAGATTAAAGTCAGAATTCTGAGATTAAAGTCAGAATTCTGAGAATAAAGTCTGAATTCTGAGATTAAAGTCAGATTTCTGAGAATAAAGTCAGAATTCTGAGATTAAAGTCAGAATTCTGAGAATAAAGTCAGAATTCTGAGATTAAAGTCAGAATTCTGAGATTAAAGTCAGAATTCTGAGAATAAAGTCAGAATTCTACTCATTATAATTTTTTTCTTTTAGGTGGCCCTAATCCTCTTCCGTACTCTGAGCCACGCCTGGTAGTGACGGGTAAAAGAATATTTTAAAAAGTCAGAAATGTTTCTGTGCTGGAGGGAAAATGTGCACTAATTGAGTTTTTACAATCACTGCAATAAAAAAAATATCAAAATACATCAGTATATTAGGGCCAATGTCAGAGAAAAGGGTAGATTAATGGAGCTGAGGGAGAGGTAAAAGTCAGGAAAAAAGATCATCCAAGATTATAAATCTTTATGTATGTATGAATTACAAAGAGGTACATTTGTCAGAAAAAAATTGGAAACTTCTATAATTGGACAAATTGGTGATAAATAACATAAATTTTCCTAAATGTATGTTTTATGAATTTGTAAGAAAAAAGTCAGAATGCGTAGTATTTAGAGCTTAAATTGAGCAGAAAAATATTTAAATCACTAATGATGTTTTTAACTAATAAGCTTACAGATCAGATTGTCCTTAAGGTGCAAATTCACAAAAATAAAATTATTGCATTTTTGAAATTTGAGAGAAAATTCACAATATCCTAAATTAATTAGAACCATGACAACATTGCGGAACTTGTTCTCTGATTCAGCACCTAGTACACAGTTGGGGGCTCAGTAATTTACCACATGACTGAGACAGTATTTGAACCCTGGTTTCCTGTATGGTTAGTCACTCGTCCGGGATTTGAACCCAGGACCTCTCGCACCCGAAGGGAGAATCATACGCCTAGACCAACGAGCCACATATTCGAAAAGTCTCTAAATTTTTGGTCCGATGTGAACGAGTCAACAGTCAGGTTTTACTTTGAAAGTGACTCATAAGAGGGGCATCTATGTGAATGAACGCACAACAAAAGCACATGAGGGCAGACTGTAGGGGTCGACCCTGTCGTCTGATTGGTCTGTCGGAGGTGTTTGATGCTCCTGATTCTCTTCACTCAAAAGATTCCAAGTTTTCTTCTTTTTTTATTCATGAATGTATGAAAATAAGTGTCCAAGTGTTGCTGGTCCTAATGTATGTCTTGTAAATTTACAACTTCAACACAAGACACTTTTTCTCTTTTGTCTTATGAGTGTATGAATATACAGTCTCACCGAGCACAACACCCTGGTCTTTAAGACAAATGCATGAATTTACACTATTAGAGAATATTACATATGCGTTTTATTGTGCAAATTGTCTGTTTTTTCTTGCACATTCTAGAGATTATTGAGATTTTATGACATCAAACTTGAAATTTGTGAGATTTTTCTCAGACTTTTACCCTTCACACTAGCTCAGAGTATATTTTTTCATTTTTAGTGGCTCTAATATGCCATCATACAGTAGAGCTACAAGTCTGTGAACTTAAAGTACAAAAAATCCCAAACAAAACAAAACGTATGCACTTCACATTGAACCCTGAAGTCCTTGAAACGTTCCTGTACGTGTTTTCAGACTGCTGTGAGTAAAACCCGTTGGTGTTGCTCTGTTATTTCCGTCGCTGCTCGGCTAGCTGGCTGCAGATGGCTGGTGTTTGTTCTGGACTAACGCAGCCTGCTGTGGGAGCGGGTTCGGATGCTGACTAGGGCTCTGTAGGGTGAACGACTTGATGGCTGGGACAAGCTGCATTGACTCAGATAAGCAAAGATGAGTGATTAAAATATCTCTCGTTCATGGTATGCAGCAAAATTATATGCTAAATAAATATAAAGGTCATGCATTGAAAAGTGGTAAGACTGTTGAATTAAACTGCGTCATGTGATGTTTTTTAGTAACCCGATAAGCTCATTCCACATGATAACCCAGCTCTCATGCAAACATGGCATTTAGCACAGACATTAAGGACCAATGATGAATAGGACAAGGTGCTCTGACAAAAAGGTTCATACAAAGAGAATATGAATGAAACATGGAAGAAACAAAGGGACATAAAATGAAGTGCATTTCCAAAATCACACAATTCTCTGAGATTGTGCACGGACTAAGGAAGATGCATGCCAAATGTTACAGAGATAAATGAACGATGGCCTTATTAGAGACGATGGTGACACAATGTGCTCAGACAGAGAATGGGAGCATGCTGCTGGTGACCACGAGCCCAGGCAATACGCTGGGCTGTGGTGCAGACAGGGCCCACATCGCACCTTCAGTCCAAGTGTTTCGTGCACCGCACTGGGTTCGGCCGCGCGGCTAGCCCTTCCTCTGGCCTGGGCCATCTGCAGATATATGGACGTCTAAAACAGGAGACAGCAATACAGTCTGGATGTTACGCTACTCAGGAGGAAGGATCAACGCCCTTCCTGAACTGAGCATCCCCCGATTCCCGAACAAGATGAAAACTCCTCAAACTAAACACCGAATTCAAGTGTTGAAAGGGAAATTTTTCCCACTTTGAAGTGTGTTTCTGTATGAATAATTAACATCTGACACATTGTAGAAAGCTTCCTAAGTGGCCTCAGTTCAGGGAAATAACTTTTATGACTACTAACTGTTTGATTTCAGCCAGGATGAAAATGATATGATGTCACAACATATTTATGTTTCCATATGTGCACAAAAATGATTTGGTTCAGGTGCTTGCAGCAATAGATAATTCAAAATATTTTAAAGAAAAATGCTTAAAATTGTTGGAACTAATAAATGGGACTAACTGCAATATACATACAGTCACCCCCCAAAAACACACTTTTAGCATATGTCCTTGAAATACTGTGATATAACCCCAACTTCTTGTGAATCCAGTGGTCAAAACCAGTGGAAATTTTTCAAATTTTCTACAGAAACTGATGGTGGTGTAAGGGCAAATCATAGAACTTTGCTTAAACATTTGTAAAGACAGGGATATTAGAGCCTTTTAAAACTGCATCTTCAGCCTGTATTTGTATAGTGCATTTTAAGTCCAAGGACTCCCAAAGCGCTTCACACTACATTCACCCACTCATGTGGACTTCATACTGGATGCGGTTGCGAATGCGGGCCGGTGACCGCACTGCAGCCCACACTGGTGGCTGTTTTCTTAGCGAATGTCTTCTGTACTTTGCCTCTATAAGACCACCAAATCTCGTTAGCTGTTAGAATCCGCATGCAGCATCCAGAAAAAATAGACTTGTTGAGGAAAGTTCACTTTGCTCTGCAACCGCAACACAGCCAGTGTGCTGGCTCTGATTAGACTCAATGTTTTTTTGTCCTTGCGGAGTCTGCACCGCACCGCATCAGCATCCGGTGTAAAGTAGCCTTAACATACACATTCACACGCTGATGGCAGTGAGCTACATTGTAGCCACAGCTGCCTGGAGGAGACTGTCAGAGACTGGAGCTGCCATACCGTCGGACCCTCTAGCTGCCAGGTGGCCACTCTAACGACTGAGCTACAAGTGGGTCTATTTGGTCTGTATTGTATTAACAAACTATAAAATAAGTTGTTCAAATGGACCCATATTTGAAGTGGATTGTTGCCTTATTATGTTTCATGAACATTTTCTAAATCTTTACACCACCATCAGTTTCACAGTAGCCATTGTTTTGGCAGAAAAAAATAAACAATAAATAGGCTGTTTAGGTAGCTATCCACCACAGATAGCAATATTTATGACCTTTACACAGAAACACACTTCAAAATGGCCAACCTGTAATTTTAGGTCAGTTCTGTGTGTCTTAGATTATTTGGGGAATGTGTGTCGCCATTTTCCTCCAGATGGAGGAAACAGAAACAACAACAGTCTTCTCTCCTGCTGCTGAGTCAATAAGTGTTAGACAGGGTGCTGCATGCTGTACATAGCCCTGAAATCTGCTGCCTCAGCAAAACATTTGACTATTACACTTTACACTGACCCAGACCTAATGCACAATGTGTTTGTCACTGGTGATAACAGGCAGTCTGAATTAATCACGACAGAACACGTGTGTGAACCAATCTGTGTGCAGCTTGTACTTTATGCTTGTTGATCTATGGTTAACACCCCCAGACCGCCTGAGAAAGGTGCTATTGGGGGGAAAACCTGTCTGTTTAGTGTTTCAGAGAAAATAACAGGCCTCTCATTAATGGACTGGACCTGGAACAGTCCACCTGCACCCCATAATGGGAGCTCCCACGCCCAATTATCCAGCATTTCATATGGTGGAGTCTGGCGGGTGGCCTGGATGAATGCATGGCGGGGTGGATGGGTAGGTGAGCGACTGGATGGAAGCCCTTCTTTAATAAGGGGCCATGGAGGAACTCAACAGGCCTCTCCGTGGTCTTGAAGGAAAGCAGCAAGGGGATATTAATGTTTTATTTACTGCTGTTTTGTCAAAGTCCCCTGATCATCATTAAGGAACAAGTGTGATGCTTAAAGAAGACGGAGGTGTTAAAGCGGAGTGTGGCGAGGTAATCATAGCCGGCTTGGTTTGGGAAATTCAAGAGAACCCATTAAAAGTTGAGACTAAACAGAGTATAGCATTAAGTGCTCACTGGGGACAGCAGCTGCGTGGGTGAGGCTGGTGAGCTGGTTGCAGAACATATGGTACCAACAGCAGGTTTAATGATGGAGGGAAACCATCATAAAAGGAGGCTAATGTACGATGGATGGAGAGCAAACTCTGGTAGGTGAAAGAAAGAAAAAAACAAGCTGTGCCAATAATGAGGGAAGCTGTTTGTTGAGATCACTGTCTTGGTTTCTGCATCCTTCAGGTTTTATTTTCTAACCTGAGGTTTGCGTCCACGGTTGACAAAGGTGCAGACTGGATTGTAGGCTCCTGTTCCACAGACGTACAGGTGGGTCCGGTTCCACGGCTCGACCAGGCGGATGAAGTTTGAACACTCCTCCTGGAAACACAGAGATGACGGTAAAATAAACTCAAACTGACATCCAAATGAAAAAAAATGTCTGCCTTATTTTACTGGTTCTGCCAATTTACCGAAATTAATTAAACAAATTAAAAGATATGCTAGTTCTGTGAAATAGTCTTTACCCCTCCTACAGATTTCTTCTGTTTTTGATTTTTAAATGTTTCACATCAGCAAACAAACTTCAATATCAGATAAAGATCATTTGAGTAAATACAAAATGCAGTTTTCAAATGTTGATTCCATTTATTAAGAAATGCTATCCAAAACAACCTGGCCCTATGTGGAAAAAAATGATTGTCCCTCTTGTTAAATCATGCATTAATTGTAATTACCGGTAACTACATTGTTTGAAAACTGAGTTCAGTTCCATTAGCCAAACCTAGACCTGATTACTGTCAGATAAAAAAAATCACTTCAATAGATCCTGTTTGACAACATGAAGGAGGCTAAAAGATCTCAACATGTCAAGTCCTGTTCTAAAGAAAGTCAAAGAACCCAGAACAACATCTCAACTGGTAAAGGTTAAGGTCAGGGTTCATGATTTAACACTAGGAAAGAGACTGGGGGTCAAAAACGGCTTCATGAGAGAAAACCTCTGCTGACCCAAAAGAACACAAAGACACAAAAGAAAAATATTCAACGGATTGATAAAACAAAGTGGAACTAACCCGTTCCCTCTAGAGTCAAACTAACTCTGGATTTCATCAAAACATCCTCATCAACAGTCAGCATGGTGGTGGTGGTGTGATGGTCTGGTCTTCAGGATCTGGACCACTGGCTGGAACTGATGGGACCATGAATTCTGCTGACCACCAGAAAATCCTGAAGGAGAATATCTGACCTTTGACCTTAAACAGGTTGTTCATGTTGGAAAACCCTCCAATGTGACTGAATTGAAACAATTCAGCAAAGGAGAAAATAACATCATTTCTCCACAGATATGTGACTCATTACTGTCATCAAACACCTGAGTGTCAAAACCAGTTATTAAGATTAGGGGTTACTTACTTTTTTGCACAGGATCAAGTTAGTTTAGATACTTTTTATTTCCCCAATAAATGATCATTTGAAAACTGCATGTTGTATTAACTCATCGTATCCAATCTGAAACATTTAAACTTAAGCAAAAACATAATAAATCTGTACTTTTCCCAGCACTAAGTAATCTATCTAACGCTCAACCTGCCAACCCATGGGTGCCAGACTGACTGAACCTTTCTGCTCCAGCTCATTCATGTCTCTAAAGCCAGACAAAAGGGAACCAGTATTTCCTTTTTACTGACCCAAGTCTAAAAGATGACTCTTATTTAAAAATGTTCTCCGCATTAAGACTGAAGGAACTATAGAGGGATTTATATAAATTTAATTCTTTACCTATAAAAAACAGTCTATTTTCTTTTCTATGAGGTTGATGGAGGTGACCCCTGCTGAAGCCTCGTCTCCATGCGTACTCACATTGGCATCTTTCCCGCTCACAAGGCATTCCATCCTCCTTCGTTCAGAAACTGGCCAGTGGATCTACAAGAGAACAGAGGCCACTTCATTCCTATAATCCAACCTGTTATGCATCAGTACCATTTATTGGTTCTCTGGGTTGAAACAGCAGAATGGGAATATCCATCTGAGTTAATATCAGTCCTGTTAGAATCAACATAACCCAGTTTACGTGTTTTAATGAACTCCTGCCAGGTTGGTTTCAATCCAACTAAAACAACCTGAAAGGTGACTAAGAGGGCTGCTTTTGGTGTGACATGGACCTCATGATGCTCCATCATCCATACACCAAACACATGAAAACAGCAACCAAATGGGAGTTTATGAAACATGTGAGTATTTCTAAAATACATAATTCAGTATAAATAATAAATAAATAAAACAGTGCCTGGATGGATGGAAATATTTACAGTCTCAGAAGGACATGCCATAAAGTTGAGAGGCTTTGGAAATCAACAAAGATGGAGGTTCACAGACTGTACCTTAAGGAATTGATAACATCTTTGAATGAAATGGTTAAAAACTCAAGGGTTTACTTTTCTCAACTGATCACCTCAAATAAAAACAACTCCAAAGTTCTGTTTGACACGATCAATCAGATAGTTTCACCTAAAACGCCCCAAATCCCTGTGTTCTCAAGGTCTGATTGTAACAACTTCCTTTCATTCTTTGAGAACAAAATTAGAAACATCAGGTCAGGTTTCTCACCCCATCTGCTCCCTGTTCTCCCATCCACCCTCCTCCTTCCCATACCTGGTCCTTCTTCACACCTGTTCATTTTCAGAACATCTGTCTCGTTCTTAAAAACATGAAAAAATCTTCAAGTCCAGTTGATATTCTCCCAACCTCTTTGCTTCTTAAAGCTTTTGACCTAGTTGGCCCATGCATTGTTGATTTTATCAATCTATCCCTCCAAACCGGCTCCGTCCCCTCCATCTTTAAACACGCTGTTATTGAACCCATCCTTAAAAAACCCAGTCTGGACTCCTCTCAACCAAATAACTACAGGCCCATTTCCAAACTGAGCTATATCTCTAAACTCTTAGAAAGAGTCGTGGCTGATCAGCTGGTCTCTTTTCTGGAACAACACAACATTTTTGATAAATTCCAATCTGGTTTCCGTAAAAAACATTCAACAGAAACAGCTTTACTCAAAGTATCCAGTGACATCATGATGGCAGCAGACTCCGGGGAGTTTACAGTCTTAGTTCTGTTGGACCTTTCTGTTGATCACAGCACCTTAATGAACAGACTCTGTGACTTGGTGGGGATCTCTGGAACAGTTTTAGACTGGTTCTGATCGTACCTCTCAAACAGAAGTTTCAGTGTCCATATAAACAACATCATGTCAGATACTACAGATCTGTTCTGTGGGGTACCCCAAGGCTCTGTTCTGGGTCCACTCCTGTTTTTACTATATATCCATCCTCTTGGACAGATCATTAGTAGATGTCACAATGTCTCCTACCACCTTTATGCAGATGACATTCAGCTGTACTGCTCCTTCAAGGACTCAGAGTTCTACAAACTGTCTGAACTACTGGAGTGTCTGTCAGCTATTACTAACTGGTTAGAAAATAACTTCCTTCAGTTAAACCCTGAAAAGACTGAATGTCTGATTGTTGCCCCTGATAGCATGGTCCCTCTGATCAGTCAACATATTGGACATTTAAGTTCTGCTGTAAAGTCAAACCTGAGGAATCTGGGTGTTATTTTCGACCAATCAATGTCTCTTGAAGGTCACTCAAAACAGCTGGTCAAAATCATCTGAGAAATATTTCCAAACTGAGAAAGTTGGTGTCAAAACCTGAACAGGAAATGGTTCTTCATGCTTTGATCTCCTCCCGTCTAGACTACTGTAACACACTTTTCACATGTTTGAACCAAAAAGCCCTTGACCGCCTTCAGCTGGTCCAGAACTCTGCAGCAAGGCTCCTCACTGGAGCAAACAGAAAAGATCACATCACTCCTATTCTGAGGTCTCTGCACTGGTTACCTGTTAAATGTAGAGTTCATTTTAAAATCCTGACTCTAACTTTCAGGGCCCTACATGGTCAAGCTCCTCTTTATGTTACTGAACTGATAAAGCCGTACGCTCCAACCCGAGCTCTCAGGTCCACAGACCAGAATCTCCTAACAGTTCCAAGGACCAGATTTAAAAGTCGAGGTGATCGCTCCTTCCAGTCTGTTGCACCGCGACTTTGGAATGAACTTCCTTTAGTTTTACGCTGTATAGACAGTCTGGACTCCTTTAAACAGCAGCTGAAGACCCAATTATTTAAAACTGCTTTTAAATAACTCTTTTATGTTCTGTTATTGGTGTTTAACCATTTCGATTTGTAAATATATTTTTTATTAATTTTATTTGTTTTATAGTCTTTTATTTTGTCTAAGAAATTTTAATCTGTCCTTTATTATTTTTATGTCTTTTAATTTATCTTGGTGCTTTGGGTTCTTTGTCTTTTAATCATGTTTAATTCTGTTTTTTGTGAAGCACTTTTTGTTTGTAAAAGGTGCTATAGAATAAAACTTTTACTTACTTACTTACTTACTTACTTACTTACTTACTTACTTACTTACTTACTTACTTACTTACTTACTTACTTACTTACTTACTTACTTACTTACTGACTGACTGACTCACTGACTGACTGACTGACTGACTCACTGACTGACTCACTCACTGACTGACTGACTCACTGACTGACTCACTGACTGACTCACTGACTGACTGACTGACTGACTGACTCACTGACTGACTGACTGACTGACTGACTGACTCACTGACTGACTCACTGACTCACTGACTGACTCACTGACTGACTCACTGACTGACTGACTCACTGACTGACTGACTGACTCACTGACTGACTGACTGACTCACTGACTGACTCACTGACTGACTCACTGACTGACTCACTGACTGACTGACTGACTGACTCACTGACTCACTCACTGACTCACTCACTCACTGACTGACTCACTGACTGACTGACTGACTGACTGACTGACTGACTGACTGACTCACTGACTGACTGACTCACTGACTGACTCACTGACTGACTCACTGACTGACTCACTCACTGACTGACTGACTGACTGACTGACTGACTGACTGACTGACTGACTCACTGACTGACTGACTGACTGACTCACTCACTGACTCACTGACTGACTCACTGACTAACTCACTGACTGACTCACTGACTGACTCACTGACTGACTCACTGACTCACTGACTGACTGACTGACTGACTGACTGACTGACTCACTGACTCACTCACTCACTCACTGACTGACTCACTGACTGACTCACTGACTGACTCACTGACTGACTCACTGACTGACTCACTGACTGACTGACTCACTGACTGACTCACTGACTGACTGACTGACTGACTGACTGACTCACTGACTGACTCACTGACTCACTGACTGACTGACTGACTCACTGACTGACTCACTCACTGACTGACTGACTCACTGACTGACTCACTGACTCACTGACTGACTCACTGACTCACTGACTGACTCACTGACTGACTCACTGACTGACTCACTGACTGACTCACTGACTCACTGACTGACTCACTGACTCACTCACTGACTCACTGACTGACTGACTGACTGACTGACTGACTGACTCACTGACTGACTGACTGACTCACTGACTGACTGACTCACTGACTGACTGACTGACTGAATCACTGACTGACTGACTGACTGACTGACTGACTGACTCCTGACGGACTGACTGACTGACTGACTGACTGACTCACTCACTGACTGACTCACTGACTCACTGACTGACTCACTGACTGACTCACTGACTCACTCACTGACTGACTGACTCACTGACTGACTCACTGACTGACTCACTGACTGACTCACTGACTCACTGACTGACTCACTGACTGACTCACTGACTGACTCACTGACTGACTCACTCACTGACTGACTCACTGACTGACTCACTGACTGACTCACTGACTGACTCACTGACTGACTGACTGACTGACTCACTGACTGACTCACTGACTCACTCACTGACTGACTCACTGACTGACTCACTCACTGACTGACTCACTGACTGACTCACTGACTGACTGACTGACTCACTGACTGACTCACTGACTGACTGACTGACTCACTGACTGACTCACTGACTGACTCACTGACTCACTGACTGACTGACTGACTCACTGACTGACTCACTGACTGACTCACTGACTCACTGACTGACTGACTCACTGACTGACTCACTGACTGACTCACTGACTAACTCACTGACTGACTCACTGACTGACTCACTGACTCACTCACTGACTCACTCACTGACTGACTCACTGACTGACTCACTGACTGACCGACTGACTCACTGACTCACTGACTGACTCACTGACTGACTGACTGACTGACTGACTGACTGACTCACTGGCTCACTGACTCACTCACTGACTGACTCACTGACTGACTCACTGACTGACTGACTCACTCACTGACTGACTCACTGACTGACTGACTGACTCACTGACTGACTGACTCACTGACTGACTGACTGACTCACTGACTGACTCACTGACTGACTCACTGACTGACTCACTGACTGACTGACTGACTCACTGACTGACTCACTGACTCACTGACTGACTGACTGACTGACTGACTCACTGACTGACTCACTCACTGACTGACTCACTGACTGACTCACTGACTGACTCACTGACTGACTCACTGACTGACTGACTCACTGACTGACTGACTCACTGACTGACTCACTGACTGACTCACTCACTGACTGACTCACTGACTGACTGACTGACTCACTGACTGACTGACTCACTGACTGACTGACTGACTCACTGACTGACTCACTGACTGACTCACTGACTCACTGACTCACTGACTGACTGACTGACTGACTGACTCACTCACTCACTCACTCACTCACTCACTCACTCACCGGCGACCTGTCTCAATACCGCCTGCCTGAACTGAACATTAAGTACATTAATTTAATTGAAAAAGTCAGTGCAAACATTGCTTTGAAGATAAAAGTTAATCAAAGAGTTGACAATGGTAAATGGTACGCACTGAAAAAGCGTAGAAATAGCCCCTAAACAACAGCTATCAGGGCTAGCGGAGCTATCAGGGCTAGCAGAGCTACTGCTGTGCCAGACAATGGCTGGGCAACATTCCCATCTGTGGATATCCTGTATAATTATGGCTCTGTTTCACTTTGGACACTAATCTAACAGTGGCAGTGGTGACAGAGATTCTGACAATGAAAATGGATATTTAACCTCCGTGAAGCCACTCAGAAAGGGGAAAACGCTAATGTGAATGAGTTTGTTGATAATATACAGGACAATAGAAACAAAATGACTTTTTGCGAAGACACATCCAGCACAAACCCCAACAGCAGTGTTTGTTGCTCGTCTTTTCATCATTATTTTGGAGAGTAATAGCTAATATGCCGCTTGTAGTCATATAGTAAACAGAAGAAGGTGCAGTACTTGTCCGCCAATTAAGCCCATGATGCTTTGTGACTTGACGACATCAAAATCTATTTTTAGCAACTGGAGAAAGCGCTATCAGACATAGTATTTGACACAGGGTATTTTTAGGTATTCTAGCATTAAAAAATTATTTTTAACCTTGTGGACTTTTCAGAATAACATCTTACATCAGTTTAAACTAAAAATAGAAAATGTACAGGAGCTTGTTCACAGGAAATCATGAAGGGGAGAAAGGGGAGGAGAGAAGCCTTACAATATGTGGGCTATTGTTGATGTCATGAAGGTCCAGGGACAGGATGTGGTCCTTGCTGCCAACGTACATGCGATCATGATCCTCGTCCATACGGAGGATCCGGTAGTCGGATGCGTTGAGGAGGTAGGCGAAGTGATGAGCGGTACCAGTGGACCTCAGCTCTGCATGGAGACAGAAATAATGACAGCTACAGTTACAGATGCACATTTTCTCTCTCACACACTGATTTCTTTCATACCACTTCAGCATAGCTGCATGAACTTATCTGATGATTTTTTACCAACATGGCTGTAACTTAACACCACACATTAGAGACAAGTGCTACTGAGCGTCTGTCACATTGTGTTTATGGCTTAATACCTTCTGAGTGGATCAAAAGATCGAGGATGTCTCTCATCAGCTGCAGTCTGACTTTCAGTAGCTCGACTGATCTGAGGCTCCTTTAGCAAACAGAGCTGGGTTACGGAGGTTTACACAATTTGATTTAAAGTATATATACTATACTGTATATTTTTTCCTGAATGTCAGTAGGTAAAGGTCAGAGTATGGTGAGTCTTTGGTAGGACAATGCAGGGACACGTCCTCACATGTTGAGAGTAACCCAATCTTCTGTCAGCTCTGTGTTAGAGTGTTTGTTTGATATCTTCTTCCCGGTTCAGCAGTCGTGTATCGGCAGAGCTGAGAGGCCACTGCTGCAACAGCAAAGGTCACACACACACTCCACCATAGACAAACACACTCCTTCACAATCTATAAGGAGAGGCATGAATGAGTGGTATTGGACAAACACAGCGTTCCCTCAAAGGAGCAGGAAGGTCCCGTTTCTGTCTTTAAATTTATTCTAATATTTCAAGGTTACCATGAGTTCCTTTGTGCTGGTTGTACATCTAAAATATGATAGAAAAAACCCCAGAAAACCAGCTGCCAAATACAGTCACCTGGGTCTGTTACATCCAAACAGAGGTGTTTAATTGAATAAGCCATGCAGAAAATGTAGTCAGTGTGAGGAGGGCACTGCGTCTATTTGAAAATGTCCCAAGGATGTATGTTTTGCAAGCTATGTATGGGTAGTAAGGCTGAGCAATTATACGGTAGTTAGCATTCAATTTTGATTTTGAATTCAAACAAAAAAAAACCCCCAATATAATCAACAATACACCTGCTAACTACTAACTACTTGCTATTTGCAAGCATGCTCTTATTTTTTCTTGTCTTCCAAATAACTCAAACTTCCAACCCTTCTGAAGTCGGTATAAAGATGGCAGAATGAAGGTAAAACATGTGTCCAAAAATATGCCTAGATTGTTTTCAGTTATGACCCCCACATCCTCAGTTGTGCAGCATCTATTGATGTTTTATGCTTTTATTTTCAGCAGTATCTTTTAATCTAACTGTGTTTATGAACAGGTCCCTATTGAAAATGAGATGATGGGTCTCAATAAAGCTAACCTGCAGATAAAATAAAATAAAAAACATCCATATGGCTCTATTTCATTCTCATGCTCTCGGACTCCCTGTTTGGACTCCTGGAGAAGCTCTTCTCTGCTTTTATAGCATCACTGATTGTTGGTGTGACTGGTTGATGAAATAGAAAATTGTATTTAATTACTTTTCTGAATTTGCAATAACATTTGTTTGATTTAAAAAAAATCCTAAACAGGTGAAAGACACTGTAATAGCAGTCAACACTAACTTTGGTCTCATAATTTATTCCCTCCAAAGTTTTAATCACCAAAAAAAGGTTTTCTCTGCCCCTTACTGAGAGAAATGGATGTATTCAGTCTCTTTAATGTGAACTTATATATTTAACACTTTACACAATCATGTATTTTCTGCTATAAAAACTGTGCACTTTCAAAACAAATTCTATTGGTGATCAAAGCATATGTTTCTGAGGGTTCACATTCAAAATATACAACTATATGAGGAGAGAGAACTTTGACGTGAAGATCTTAATATAAAATCTAGTCCAGAAATGTTATGTGTTTCTCGAAGCTCATTTTGATGAGCCACACCCCAGTGTTTCCAGTGAGTTTTCAGCTGAAGACGAGAAATAAATGTTTCCCAGCTTCATGTGTTAAAGAATCCTGATTTCATTGTTTTTCCTATTATTGAGCAGCAGCAGCGTGTAGCGATCTCCTGTGTTTTGAAGCCACCATGAAAAATTCCTGTGAGGCTGTCAGATGCTTCTTAAGAGGAGGTCTGCACACCCAAGCATGCATAGCCATCAACATGTTCAACACTGGGCCTTAAAATAAACACCATCTCCAGACCTTTTTAAACAGACTCTCTAAGGAATCTGATCATGCCCAACTTTCCAGCCAGTTCTAAATTTACCACCGGGTTATGTCAATAAGCAGAGATTAATAGCATTAAATTGTCTGTATTTGTATAGTCTGATTTAATAACTGTGCCCACCAGAGGAATGTTTACAGGTTAGCAAAGTGATTGGCATCTGTCAGGGTTCTGTGTGGAGCAGAAGCATGTGGTCAGACCCTGTGATTATTTGTGTTGGAGTCTTAAGTTGAATGATGAGTCCTCGTGTGTGTGCAAATAAGGATGTATTGTACATACACACACATGCACGCACACACACACACACACACACGCACGCACACACACACACACACACACACACACACACTTCTCGAGGACCAGTTGAAGTTCTTCCTGAAGCTGGTTGTCAGCGACTCCTCAGTAAGTGTTTGTTGTCAGAGTAAAGCTGGACGGGACCATCTGTCAGCTGAGGAGGGAATTTGAGCAGCGCCAAGAGAACGGCGCAGTAAGAAACAAACATGTGTAATCTAATCTCACAGTCATCTGATAACACACACACACACACACACACACACACACACACACAGAGTCCGGTGCGTGTGAATTCTGTCACAGCTAAAACATGTCTTTTAATGAAACGTCTGTCCTCACAACTTATCCTCCATGTCCATTTGAAATGTGACCAAACCAAAGAGAGCTACGTCTGTCAGATGGTGGCTGAAGAATTCCCAGCCTACGAGTCATTTATTATCAGAGAATCAGACCTCTGCAGAGGACGTAGTTAGCTCACTAACATTGCAGGGACATAGATATCAGAGATGGATTTCAGGCAAAAGGTAAACAGTTGTTTTCAAGAAACAAATAACCCACAAACTTTATAGCATGGATATAGTCTTTATTTGCAGTGTTAAATTTATGTTAAAGCAGCAATCCGGAGGATTTCATCAGGAGAGCAGTTTTTGAATCTAGCGTCCAAAGGCTCCTCCTCAAAACATCTCGACACGCGCGTCCGGTCGCGTGTGCGCGCGTGCACACGGCGCATATACTTCGGACATGAACTGTACAGCTCAATGTGTAGGGTTTAATCACTCACAGTTCACAATCTTATTCCAACAACACTACGAGGGTCTGATGAGCCCTCTCTGTCCCTGCTGCTTCTGATATTAGCTCTGTTAGCAGAGAGCTGCTGCTGGACTCTGAAGCTGAACTTGACTCAGCCCTGGATGAACTTTTTGACCAAAATAAACGCATAATCCTGTCAAGCCTTGCCATTCTGTGAGGTGAAAGGTTTAAAAATAAAAATAAATCCATCTTTAGCTGGGGAATGGGTAGGTTTTTAGTAGAAATGAGCTGTGAGTCCTCAGTGAACGGCTGAGACGGCAGAGAAACACACGGAGCGTCCTGTACGACAGCGCCCCCTACTGGTACAGGTTTGGTCGATGCGCGTGCATGTTGAGAGAATGCAGACATTTGAATTTCATTGGCTGAAAAATGTCGGCGGCAAGAAATAATGGAAAGGGGTCTCTAGGAGGAAGGAGGGTCTTCATCAGAATGACAGATGTTGTGGAACTCAACCCATAGATCATAGTTTAGACCTGAAATATCATTTAAAACATTTAGAAAACTTTGATACAGAGAAAAATGCTCCAGAGAGCCGCTTTAAATGTTAACTATGTGCTTTAAAAAGGTTTAGTCAAAAATAGTCATGTTTAGTCAGAAATAACATGTAACCCCCCACCCCTTGTATTGGAACAGTGGATTGTTCCATTTGTGCAACATGAATGTCAACAAACTGTGTTTTCTGTCACAAAACTAGAAAAATGGAAGAAAGTTGCAGTCATGAATAGAATAGAAGATAAATACATTTTTGCTTCAGCCACTGACACAAACCATAAGGAGTTCCAAGAAGACATTGTTAGCAAAATCCACTTTGTGTGCATTATTAATGCTAATTAAAATAAGTTGCGCATATATAGTACTCTTATGCCAATAATTATAATTCTTAATGATCAGAGTACATATTTCAACTGTCAAGAATCACTTTGGTTACAGGATGCCAGAATAATCACTCCAGATATCTCTAATAGAAGTTTGAAAATAAAAGAAAACCACTGTGACTTCAATTCAGTTTTCATATAGATTTGATCACTAGCAACACTGACACTGCTTTAATTTTAATTTTAATTTTATTTTATGTTTTTTTTACAAATATCTACAAACTAGCTTGGGTAACTTTGAAAAACTTGACCAGAAAAAAGATGGAAATAAATCACGACTATAACTTTAGTTATCTGAAAAAGTTTTTTCCTGGTAAAAATCCCTTTTTTAAATACCTACAATGTTTGTTTTAGTTAAAAAATAATAAACTTGTAAAAAAATTTGACAAATAGAGATGGTTATCTAAATCCACAGAGATGGGAAAAATGCTGCTGTTTGTCTGAGGAAGAATTTGAGAGAAATATTCAAACATTAGATATTTTTATTAGTGAATGAATTAAATGATACATTTTCTTCTCTTGTGTGGCACTAAAACATTCTTTTTTAAGCTTTTCAGAATTCACAATCTCTGATATCTAAACCATTTTGAATGAGTCTGACATACTGTACGAACCTCCACAATTATTGATATATTAATCTTGAAATGAATAGTTAGAAAAAGATTTTGAAATAATTTGCAATCATAATAAAAATCTGGCCTATAGCAGCAAACATCAACAAGTAGGTTTTCAATAATTGTGGGTTAAAGATAATGATGAGGTGGGAAGTGGAGGACCTGATGTCTGTGTTTGTCATGTCCTGAGGTCCTGCAGGCAGCCTGTGTGTGTGTTTTCCATAGATATTATATATATATTGCTAGATGCCCTATGTGGGAGTCGACATTGTCCCTACACGGCGGCCATCTTACTTCGGACAGCTGATGTTCTGCTCTCTATAGTATCAGATGGAAGGTGAGCATCAACTGAACTAAAAACACTCATAACTCGATGAAAAATGAACAGATTTACAAACGGGTTACTTTCTTACAAACCTTATTATGTGCCATATGATACTTTTACAATTTATAAGTTTCCCAACCATTATCGATATATTTTGCTATATTTCACAGCCACGTCTATGACGTTTATAACAAAGCAAACCGTTTGAAAATCGGTTAAAAATTGAGCAAGTTAGAGGTATTTAATAGTACATGCTCCATTGACCCCAGTGTTATGAAAGGGGCAGCTGTCCGAAGTAAGATGGCCACTGGCGTAGGGACGTCAGGGTCCATTGACAAACAGTGCAGGTAAGATATCTAGTGATATATATGATGGTGTTTTCCTCCTAATTAGCAGGGTGTGGCAGGCAAATTGACCACAGCTGCAGCCCATCAGGTCTAATCAGTGGCGGAGCACAAAGGGACCTGTTGGACAGAGGGACGGCGCTAGAGCGTTCCACTACCTACGTGGTAACAACAGGCCTTCCTCTTTGTGAATTGTGATCGTTACTTGTTCTTAACCTCCTGTTACTCCTCTCCCTCTAGTTATTCCTCCTCGGTGCCGACCTCATCTACCTCCTCCAGAATCTCCACCATCCAATCTACCTGGTCTGCCAGTCCCCCTGCCAGCCGCCTGCCTTCCAGCCACTCTCCATCTCCTCTACCAACCTCTCTCCGCTCCCCTCTATCACTCTGCCTGCCTGGACCCAGGACTAACCTATTCCCCTCCATGCACTCATCCTCTCTTCATACAGTAAGACACACCATTTATCATCTTCTACAATATCAATTATCATCTCAGTGGCTTACTCTCCTCTCCTCTCTTCCAGTGGAGCAACCAGTACCAAGCCTAACCCAGACCACTCAGATCCACCATCAGCATTATCTCACACTAACCAAAATAAACTATTTTTTTTTACCTTCATTCAGCTCCTCTGTTGTGTTCGCTCCAGGATCTGTTCTAAAACCTACCAAACATGACAGTGTTTTTATTTGGGTCCCATATTGACTAAATCCATGTCAGAAAGCTATTGATACTTCTTTAAAATGACTCGATACAGAAAGTGAGTTATTCCAGCTTTAAGACATCATTCCCGATTCTTTCAGCCTTTCCTCAGTTTGACCTCAAAGTCAACCTTCGCCTCAGGCGGGGCCTCGCTGCATTGTGCTCATTTGAAATGTTGACCGAAGACGTCTAAAGGCAGCAGGCTGAGCTCGGCAGCAGCTCTGCTCCGGGGGTCAGGCCGCCCAGCGGGTCTCCGGTCCGATTCTGGTGCCAGAAGAACATCAAGTCACATTCAGCTCCATGAGACACGCAGAGAGACTTCACTGCTCCAGGGAGACACAGCGGAGAGGCTTTTTGTTCCATTTCCACACTGAATAGAAAATGTGTTTTAATTGCCAGAGGAGAACAGACACATTTATTTGCTAGACAAATAATTAGAAATGCAAGCTGGTAAATCCAATTTGCGAGTGATCCCTGATCTGTTTATTGGGCTAGACGTATTGGATTGCTCCTCGAATCCACAGTTTACCAAATTCAGCTACAAATTTTCTGTTGTAGATTACAATTATAGGAAAAGGCTCTGAGGGGGGTTGAGAGGCTGCGCTCCACGTTGGAGCATGACAGCACACACAGACTGATCGTGGAGATTTAAGGGCTGGAAGCAGAGTAGAAGTGTGTCTATTAGAGCCAGATCAACTCTGTGAGCAGCCCATTACTGTGTTCACTCTGGGGGGTTTACACACACACACACATACACACACAGCGGGGGCTTTGTTTCACTGCTAACCCCCAATCCGTGGAATGACAACAACTCTGTTTCGGGTGAAAGTAACCCAGAGAGGGAACGTGATCCTCTCTGTGAGTCTGAAAACTTTATTAAATTTACTTTGTTTACCTGCTTTTTTACAGAAGCACAACTGATCGCTTAAGAAGAGAAAATCTTTTCAGTAAATAGTTTTTTTTTCTGGTTTAAAAATCTAAACAGGTGATAGAGAGCAGTGAAGACTGGTCCACATTCTCCAGTCTGCTGAACACAGACAATCCTCTCCCTCTCTCCGAGCATCTCTCAGTGCTGTCGGCTGACACGGCCCGCTGCCTGTTCCCATAATTCAACACTCCTCTCCGGCTGTAAGAAGGTCACCACTGATGTTTGAGAACAGGAAGCTGAAGAGGTCACACAGACATCCTAGCTTAAGGTCACCATCAGAGTGCTGCTAAATGTTGGTCAGAGATACAGATCAGATGGAGGAGAAACACTCTCTTTGACTCAAAGTCCTTTTTATTCTCAGCTTCAGTATTCAGTGACTGTTTCACATTTAAAGCTGCTATCTGTGCGTTGGTAAACAATGTAGCTTTTAACGTTTTTTTTTTAAGCCTCTGAACAACGTTCTAACATAGTATAGCTATAAATATATTATGGAGATTAAAAAAAAACCAAAAGAAATCAATAGTTGTCTCGCAGTTCTCTTAAAAACTTCAGCCGGATTTTCCAATCCTATCGTTCGGTCCGAACGATAGGATTGGACAATCTGGCTGTCTGTCTGCCGCACTTCCGCACTGCTTGCACTGCATTAATCCTCCCGGGCACAATTTGCAGTAAAACATCCCGGAAGTGAGAGAAGGACAGAAACAGACGGCTGTTCGCGCTTCCATTTTAGGAAAAAATACCAGAGTCCCCCCCAAAAAAACACATTTTCAGCAGAAAACTAAAAACGTTTGGAGGTGAAAAGAGGAAAAGCTGGGGAACTACGGATGGAGTTTTGGTCTCTGTTGTAACTCTGTTGTTGAAGGCTGGTTTATCGATTATACCTGACGGGAGCGGTGAGTGCTCTGAGACGTGTTTCTGTAAAATAACTAGCGATACGTAGCTTGTTTACAAAGTCGCAGAGTGCAGCTTTAAGATTTGAAACTTTCCATTTTAGGTTAAAGGTTCTTTCATGGTCACTAGAAAGGAGAAGTGGAAGTCTCTTTACACACTTAAACCTTTAAAGCAGTTTACGTCTCACACACACACATCACAGCTCGGTCCAGAACTACCATCGCTGATTTGATTTTTTTTTTAATTTGCATGAACATTTACATTAACTAATATTATTTTTGCAAAGAAGACCAGAAAGAAGATTTTGTTGAGACTGGGACTATAATTAGAAAAAGAAATGAAAACCAAGAACACGTTTTATGTGTACAAAGGAAGTCCTGCAGCACAATGCTGCTGTCAAACTGGAGGGTCCATCGCACTGCAGAAACACAAGCATGTACTTTTGTGTGCTTGTGAGTTTATAAAAGGTATAGAAAAGCAGTGAGAGGACATCCCTCACTGTCAGACTGAGTCACCCCCCCCCCTTCCCCTGGGAGAATACTTGGCTGCTGACGAGGATCTCCGAGGCTGCAGGCCTGCATGTATAAGCAAATCTCTCAATTTAAATTAATAGCCAAGAGTTTACTTTGGAAATATTTTACTTAGAAGGTAGGAAACAGTTTGTTCGGAGAAATAAAACAAAATCAGAACTGTGTGATATTAATTGTGGAGTGCCACAAGGGTCGGTCCTCGGACCTAAACTGTTCATACTGTTCATTAATGACCTGGTAAATGTATCTGAGACACTTGGTACTGTTCTGTTAGCTGATGACACCACATTGTTTTATTCAGGATCAGACATAAATGAACTCAACATCTTTTGAGACGCCAAGGTCAACAGCTTTACCAGATGATGGCTACCTCAGACCAGTCTAAGTCCAGCCTATGTGATCCTGATCACCAAGGCCATCAAGTCACCATCCGAGTCATGGGAAAAGACTTCCTCTGAACTCCAAGACAGCCTGGATCCATTCAGGAGCTGACCTGGTACAGGTACCAGTAAGCCTTGACCAGTATGATGTCAGATTGTTTATCATTATTTATCAATTATCAGTAATTACTCAAATCAACTCAGCCAGGTTCATTTACTAACTTCAATCAGAAACTAAACTAGACCTTTCTTTAACATTTTTAATCATTTTGATAAATGTTTATTCATGTTTTGTTTGATTTATTTTGTAAACAAATTAGTTAGGAAAATATAGTAATAAATTCATTTTTATATAAAACTATATTTTGCCTCTGTGTTAAATACTAATAAGTTTGATTCACTGTTTGCCGCAAATACCCTATTTAGAGAGTCAATCTGATATTAATGATCAAACAATAGTGATGACTCATCATTTATGAGACATTATAATTTGTTTGATAAACTTAATATTTTATTGACCAATTTATAAAGTGTAGCATACTTCATAACGCTACAGTCACGTGGAAAACTTATACACAACCTTTGTTTATTTGATAGAAAAGAGCACTGAGAATAACTACAGAGAACCCTCTAATCCAAGGAACTAAAGTCTTTAAAAAACCTAGATTTAGAACCAGAATAAAGGAATCAGTAAATGAGGTGAAATTATGGAACAACCGTAGTTTGGAAATTAAAGAATCAAAGTCGCTTAACATATTTAAAAGATGTATTAAATCAAATGTATTGCAGAATTATGAAATTGTAAATTGATTCAGTGTCTGTGAATAATTTGGAAATTAAGAATATGAATAAGATAAAAAATGTAAGTTTGTAAAAATATGAATGAATCAAGAATTCTGTTTAGTAAATAAGTGCAGAAAATACAAGATTTTTTCTTCCTTCTGCCGCTTTTCATTCATCTGTATTGTTATTGTGTTTGTTTATTTTGTTTGTCTTTTAAATTTTTGTTTTGAAATAAATAAATAAATGAATAAATAACTTTGGAAATATGTTTGAACAGGAAAAGTTGATGAATGCAGAGTGCACAAAAGGGAGCAAGTATCAGAAATAAGGAAACAGACTTTTTTATGAAGTAATGTCCCAACTGAGTTAGGTACAGAATTACTCTCTAATAAAAGTAACTAGTTACCAGGGAAAATAATTTTTGCGTTACTATTTTAAAAAATAGTTGTGGTATATCAAAGAATTAGGATTTTTCTGATCAGTTTTCATGAGTAAATTTAAAAGAAACAGAAACTCCTGGACTTAATGACACCTGACAAACACATTCTGGACTTTTACCTCAATCAGTTTGAAGCAGTGCTTAAATCTCCACCTTGAAGATGAACAACTTTTCATCCAAATGCTCCAGACTCGCCCTGCTACATCGCCGGCGTTTGTGTGTGTGTGTGTCTGCGAACACAAGCAGTTTGTGCGTGGAGATGGTGCGTTCAAAGTACACAGTTTATTTTATCATTTCATAATGGTCTGGTTATTCTTTGTTCTGAGATCATGCTTGGAAGTTGTGATGCTGTTGTTTCTGCTTTGCGAGAGTCAACTCACGTGTGAGCAGCTGCTGGAGAAACGGGGCGGAATGTGTGTGTGTGTGTGTGTGTGTGTGTGTGTGTGTGTGTGTGTGTGTGTGTGTGTGTAAGTAGAGAGACCTGCACTGCAGAAGTGACAGAGAGCAGGAAACCTCTCTGTTCGGATATTTTTAACTGTTTTTGGGGCGGCTACGGCCGACAGCAGCTCTGAACCTACGGACTCATTATTGGAGAGAACATTACAAAAGTAACGCACCGCATTTCACGCTCAGTAACAGCGTTCTGATGACAGAAATGGTCATTTGTTATATTAGTCCGTTACTGATAAAATAGCGTTGCCAAATGCCATTATTTTAAATGGTGTTACTGCGAACACTGCTCATCAGTCACATTACCACAACTTGAATAGACAGTGCTGCAGAGAAGAGCTTCTACAGCAGCCTGACTGTCCAATCAGGGAGTCAGTATCCAGGAAAAAGTGTTTTCTGTCCTGTGTTGATGCTTGGAAAGAAAGAACCTATGGAAAAATGATTAACTCAGAGGATTCTGTTTTCATAAGTCAGACAACACCAGTGTGTTTTTCCTTCTTTCTGCCATCTTTTCTTACACTGGCATGTATAATCAAGTCAGATTTGTTTTTATCCGTTAGAAGGGGTAGATGTGCACAAGGAAACACACAATTAAAGCATGCATACAACAACTTTAATGATCTTTTTTTTCTGAAGCCAAAACAAAAACTGATATACAAAGTAGAAGCTGGGACTGATACACCTGCATTTCATCTTGATGTCCTGTTTGAACACTGCAGAGGTAGAATGTGGGGTTGGAGTGGCTGTGGATGTAGTCACAGAGCTGATTTAATGTGTGTGTAAGACTGAAAACGCTGAAAACACCACACAGTGCTGACATTCCAGATGAGCAACAATGCTATAAGAGCAGCAGTGTCTTTGCAGCATTATCATGTATAAAAAAGAGCTAGTGACAGGGCGAGATAGAGTTAAGAAGGGAGCTAAGACACATCCTGGCACCTGACAGCGTGGTGTGTGCTTGCTACATGTCACTGATAGGGGTGCCCCTCCTTTTCTCCACCACATATTTCTCTGTTTTCAAATTGGTTGAATTAAAAGTGCAGGCGGCTGCCAGCGCGAGTGCGGAGCATGTCTGTGCTTGAAGCAGCCCTGTGGAGGGGGTGGGGGTAATGGGAAGAGACCGTTTGTGGTTTGATTCTTTGACCCTCAACAAGAAACGGTGGATGACGTGTAGCAGTGATCTCCTCACTTCACAGCGCTGTGGTCGATGATGCATCCACTCCTCAAGTCCTGATTCAGGGTGAAAAGCTTTGAGCTGTTTGATCAAAATTAAATTAAATAATTTTCCTGTTAAATACAGTTTGACTGAGGCAGTGTAATAAAGTGACAAAAATACCTCGAGAGCCTCAGGCGCTCACAAACAAGCTGCTCTACCTGAGTCGGGCCCTGAGGCACTTTCTAACCCGTCACAGAGAGGTGTGCTCGTTCACACACACCGGAGTGGCAGGAGTGATAATTAGGGTGTTTAAGAGAGGGCGGGAGAGGTGACATGCTCTTACACATCAAACGCAGCCCTTGTCAGGAATCCTTGCCAAATATTGTGAATCCCATCAATGCAGAGATGCCAAACTCCAGTTAATTTCCCCCTGAATCCTTAATGAAGCTGCATCGAAGGAGCAGCATAGAAAGAGCTTCAGATACATTATTTTTGCAGGAGAAACTGTAAGGTTGGCAGTTGGGTCAACTTTTAATAAGGTGCAGTAATGAGCAGAGACGCCACAGGTGACAGTGCCACAGCTTTAAGAGAACACAAATGTCATTACTTTGAGTGAAGCTCAGTCACTAAAATATTCATCACTGTCTGCTGTCTAGAATGACGTAGTGAAACCCATGAGAGCATGTTTGTTAATTCATTTCAAATGAAGGTTCAGCGTAATCTGCTTTGAGCTAAGAGAACTGATTAGGCTGGTTTTATTAGGGATGTCACATTCGAGATGTTCTTCCTCTGAGTCTGATTCTTGCATTATGTTGCACTGACTATACACAAATACAATCAGGTTATTAAAATCAATACAGGAGGCTCTGTGGGGGATCACAGTGCAGGGAGACAGTTCATTTAAACAGATCAGAGGTTTGTTTTGCTTGTGGACGCTCTTCATTGATCTGTAATCAGAATTTGTTAAACACCCATTTGAATGGAACTGCACTCGACCAGGATCCATAAACCCAGCTGGTTTCATGTTTTTATTAGGGATGTTTTGATCAGGGTTTTGCCCTTGAGTCCAAGTTTGGGCCATTTAATTTTGAGCATCTACCGATTCCGAGTCCCGAACCGATACTTCTATAATCAGGGGTGCACATCATTTTTTCATGGAGATTCTCAAGGGAGAACTTGGCACTGATGCTCTGTATGCAGACCCTCACCATAAGTGGGAGGGGGTGGGGTGCAGCGCGCATGCATTGCTCCAGGCATCAGCGCCGCAGCGGTTTGACACCCCCCACTCCTGGAAGGAGGTTCAGGGCTTCGGGAGCGAGGAGCTAGTTGTTGTGGTAGTTTGAGGGCCTTTGACAGTTCTGTGTCTAGAGTCTGCAGCTTCCCCAGCGTCCTTCACCCACTACACAGTTGGATTTGAGGCTCGTCAACACACAGGCACCAGTCCGCGAGGCGCATTCAGGAGGAGGAGTCCGGTGTGCACACAAGATATCTGGTGCACTTTCGAACTGGCAGCCCTATTTATCATACATAAAAAGGATAAAGAAACAGATCCGCTCTCTGCTTCAAGCTGCTTCTGTCTTCTACTTTGCCAAAGTTTAACCAATAGCATCTCTCCAACAAAGTGATGTCATGCTGCACGCGTTGCTGTTTCTGTGTGGAGTCAAGGGGTCTAACTCTGGGCCACCGCGTAACTATAAATGTGTTAAAGAATAATGAGAATGTATAAACATATATATCTGAGTCTGGATGGGAAGGTAACGCCTGATTCCAATCAAGTCTGAAATCACGTGATCGGATCAGTACATCCCTAGTGTTTATGAAGAACATTTCCAACATAAACTTAGCTAAAAAGACAACTGTGAAGGCAACTCTGATGCTTTGACCCACTTTACTACATGACTGGTGACATACAACACATTAAAACTGTTAATTCATTCATCTGGAAGTGGAGGCGTTTTGTCTTTACTAGGTGTGTAACGAGATCCAAAACTCACGAGACGAGACACAAGTTCACGAGATGAGATGAGATTTAATAATAATTTCAAAAAAACTTCAAAGATCAAATTTATGCATCAAAAAGCCCCCCCCCCCCCCCCCCCCCCCCCCCCCCC
>SSNR01000636.1:12628-72343 GCA_006937965.1 Callopanchax toddi | reverse complement strand
CCCCCCCCCCCCCCCCCCCCCCAACACTTTTAGAAGTTTTTCCAAAAACTCAATAATGTATTTCTTTTTCTGATTTCTTAAATCTTGGGGTGTCGGGGTGTTAATCAAATTTTCAAGAATTATTTTAAAGATCAAACTGTTGCTGCAAATGTTTTTTTCCTGTCTCTCTCCTCCTCTCCTGTCTCACCAAAGATAAAAATGTGATTTTAGGTGAAGAGAGGGGGACTTGAACTGCTTAAACAGAGCCATGATATTAAACCTAAAAACAACAGCCGTATACATTTAATATAGTGGAACTATGTTTTTAGACAGTAAAAACTACAGGTCTCTAAACTGACTTTAAAATAGTGCAGGGGACGTGTCTCCCCACCTCACCCCAAATATGTGTCTCATGATCTTTCAGTCCTTCTTTACTTCTCTCAGCTATCTGTTATTCTGTCTGTTTTCTTTTCTCTCTTCTTGTTGAAAAATAGAATCAGTTCAGTTAAACTTCACTCAAACCTTAAAGGATTTGATCATTAATAGAAAATAAATGCAAAGTTAAGAAAAGCTTTTCTTTTTATATAATAAAACTGTATTTTAGTGCACACACCTCCGTCTCCTTTTCTCCTCCTTGGGACTCTGTCTGTTATGGATCTTAATGCAAGAAGGTTTAAGAGGGGATCCAAACCTTTCTCCTCTGACTGAGACACACATCGTCCTCCCAGCTCTTTCACTAATTCACGTTCCAGGTAGGCGCTTCTCTGGAACGGCAGAGTTAAGTTTCGCTTTCACTTTCGGATGCGCTCCGATGTTTTCACTCTTTTCTAAAAATAGACGGTCGTTTATTTGTTTTCATGCTTCAATAACAACATAAACCGTATAGTTTCCTGAGGTTGACATGTGTTGCCTATAGTAATCAAGGTTTCACTTGCTTGTGGAAACGCAAATACCCATTACATAATCAGGTCATGAGGGCTCGCGAGATAGAAGTTATCTCAACGAGACATATCGTAATGTTTTAATATACTAGGGGTGTATATATGTTTTAATATACACCCCTAGTTTTTACTAAAGCAGAGTAAAAGTTAAACTAACTCAGGCCTTTCAAACATGGTGCTTGTGACATTTTCATTAGTTGTTGGTCTCCCTGAGCCCGCCCCCAGCATGGCTGATGTAAAACCACACACAGCAGGTCAGACAGAGAGACTGGGAGCTCAGACACTGATCAGTGGACAAACGTCTTGATCTTGATTGGGGACATCTCTAATTCATATATTTCTATAATATTTTACTTATCTACAACCAATGAGCTGAGTCTTCTAGGTCACAGAAGAATTCTGTGTGTCTATTTAATAAATTATCACCAGATTCAAGAAAAATAATTTTGTTTGAGCAAAGAGTTCAATGATTGTAACATAAATGCTAAACTCTGGACCTGCTGTGTGGTATTTCACTGTTAGGTGTCAATGATTTAACACTAATACAAAATACTCTCCATCCATCCATCCATTTTCTGTAGCCGCTTATTCCTCCACAGAGAGTCGCGGGGCAGCTGGTGCCTATCTCCAGCGGTCAAGGGGCGAGAGGCGGGGGACACCCTGGACAGGTCGCCAGTCCATCGCAGGGCCACACAGAGACGAACGAGACAAACAACCACACACCCACTCACACCTAAGGACAATTTACCAGCCCAATTAGCCTGACAGTCATGTCTTTGGACTGTGGGAGGAAACCGGAGTACCCGGAGGAAACCCACGCACGCACGGGGAGAACATGCAAACTCCACGCAGAGAGGCCGCAGAGCCGGGACGCGAACCCATGACCTCCTTGCTGCGAGGCAACAGTGCTAACCAACTGCGCCACCATGCAGCCATATAAATAGTTATACATCTAATAATTGTAAATGGTCTCACAACTGATAAGATAAATGGACACAGTAAAGCTTCTTTGATTTCATGAACCACTTTATTGTAAACACATTGAAGGCTGCATTTACACAGTTGAAGAGCTACTGGCTTATATCCAGATGCAGTCAGCAGATGTTTGTCTTTCTCATCTTTATCCAGCACAACTTTCTCACAATGAGTTCCTGTATTTGCAGGATGCAGAAGCACCTGAAATAGGGGCATTCAGAGTGTGTGAACATGCTGATGGTGATTAAAGAGCCTTCTGATGCTTGTGTGTGTCCACTGGAGGCCCGAGTTAACACCTGCACTGCTTTCTGGTGAGCAGAACCACTTTATGGGCCCACAGCACCTTCCTTCAGTCTCGAGCATCAGACTCCATCAGCACGATTTGTCTCTGTGTCAGACATGTACATGAGTAATGTGGGCTTGTGTAAGCTAAAGCCAGCAGAGAGGTGACAGTGCTGGTAAAGAATGCCTGTGTGATTACTAGAGAGTGTGCATGAGGTTAGCTGTGGTGCTAAATGAGAGGGAAAGATAACAGCATAAGAACGCAGCAGCTGCTCAATTTGGCTTAGTCACTCTGGTGTGTGTGTGTGTGTGTGTGTGTGTGTGTGTGTGTGTGTGTGTGTGTGTGTGAGAGAGAGCTGGTAGTGTTTACTGCTATCAAGATAAACACACACCTAACTTCAGACTGACACATTGAGATAACAGCACAAAGTTAAAACGGAACTTTTCATTGTCACAGATAATTATTGTTTTTTTTTTATCTTCACAATATAATTATTTATAGTAAGTTCTCTGGGAATCCACATAGTTTTGTACAATCTTCTAATTTAAAACTAAGTTTGATTATGACAAAATGAACAAGTTAAACTGAGGTACCTTCTGTTGCAGCGACCATAAACATGTGATGGGACATTCATAGCAGGATAAACCAAAGTTCCCCAGTTACCTTTTATAGTATTGATCGGTTAGGTCTACTAAAAGTATCCCAGATAATAACTAAACAATAACCCAGCTGGAACATCAGTTCTCATTTGGAAAAAACATGCTGCTGGATCCATATAGTGATATGGAATAGATCATGGAACCAAGGGATGACATCATTAGATGAAAATGACAATTATCAACCTACATAAGGGCTTTGTTTGAAAGGTTAAAATGAAAGTCACCTAGAGATTTAAACTAAAACACTGCTGCAGCAGGTTAGTCCAATTAGCTGAAACGTCATTACAGCAACTCAGAATGATTCTCAGTAGTTTGTTTGGCTCCACCTGCTTGTAGCATCCTGACAACATCAGGGCTCCTTATGAGATGATGGATGGTGTTCTGGAGTATCTCCTCCCAGATCCCATCACTGAGCTCCTGGACAGTCTGAGGTGGTGGCGTCTGATGGACCTAAACAGGATCTCCCTGAGATGTTCTATTGGATTCAGGTCAGACCAGTCAATGGTAGCAATGTCTTCATCCTCCAGGAACTGTCGGCATTCTCTTACCACATGAGGCCAGTTATCATGCAGCAGGAGGAACCCAAGACCCACTGCAAAGGTCTAAGAGTGGGTCTGAGGATTTCATCCCGATACCTAACAACAGTCATGGTTCCATTGTTTATCCAGAACAGGTCTGTGCATCTCTCCATGGGTCTGCCTCCTCAGACCACCAGACACAACATGCTGTAGCAGCAGCATGACGTTCACCACAGCTTCTCCAGACCCTTTCACGTCTGTCATATGAGCTCAAAGTGAACTTGCTCTCCTCTGTGAAAAGCACAGGGCCCCAGTCCTGGACCTGCCAATTCTGGTTTTCTCTGGTGAAAGTCAGTGGAGCCCCACGGTGCCAGGCAGTGAGCACAGGGCCCACGAGGACATCAGGTCCTCAGGATACCCTCATGAAGTCTGCTTCTAATGGTTTAGTCAGAGACATTCATGCCAGTGGTCTGCTGGAGGTCACTCTGTAGGGCTCTAAGTTATGATACTTTCTAATAAATGAGAAGTAATCAATTTTGAAAGTGCATTTTATTATAATTAGAGGTTTCTGATATTAGTAGAATGTTCTGTGGAGGTAAAACTAAGTACCCATTCTGCAGATCAAGAATCAAGAATCAAAATCATCAGCATCCTGATACAATGAAACTTAATTTAGTTTTTTAAAAGTCAAACATTTCAGGGACACGTATTCAAGTTGCATCCTGGTGGAGCACACAGAAGACGGATGTGTTACGCCATGGAATCGCTGCACTGTTGTCTTTTGGGTTCACAGGATGCGCTACGCAGCTGAACGCTTCTTGGAAAATCGCCTTATTGTTGTAAAAGCTGTAAAAGCTGTGGTGCTTGAAATAGAACCGGCACCTTTATTTAATAATAATAATAATAATAAAATAATAATGCATCAGTTTTATATAGCGCTTTTCTAGGTCACTCAAAGTTTACAGAGTTGCATTATTCATTCACACAGTCATTCTCACCGGTGGTGGTAAACTACGACAGACGTCTGTAGCCACAGCTGCCCTGGGGCAGTCTGACAGAAGCGAGGCTGCCATTCTGCGCCATCGGCTCTTCTGACCACCACCAACATTCACACACAGTCACACTCACATTCACACTGGCAAGTTGGGTGAAGTGTCTTGCCCAAGGACACAACGACAATCTAACCCAGCCAGAGCTGGGGATTTAACCGGTGACCCTCCGGTTATCAGACCGGCCACTCTCCCAACTGAGCTAGTGCGCCCCATTTAGTGCCTCTGCGATGACCAGCATTTCTGGGACGTGGCGTTGCGCTCTCCGTGTAGCCACTCTCAGTAACTATAATGGGTTTTTTATAACAGCACAGGCGCGACGCATCCATCTTCTGTGTGTCCCAGGCTTAAGACTGCTTCATACTCTGACTAAAAAGTGTTCATGTAATAGTTTTGAGCAGTGCACTGGTTGATCTCTAGCACCTAATTCCACAGTCCAGATGACTATTTATGTTTTTCACTAGCAGAAAAAGCTGCTTTAGGACTCTTTTTCTTTTTATAGTTACATAAGACAGTAAAGGAAAGCATCTTATATTTTGTCTTATAATTTACCTAAATTTTAAATCTCCAATTAGACACCATGTCTGTTGGACACAAATAAGTGTGGTTGTGTCGTTTTGATGCAGAGCTGTAATGAAGTCTACTAGGCTGCTGATGCCTGGTCGCTGCTGTTTTCCTTTAAATTCCCCCTGCAGAGAAAAGATGTGACCCTCTCTTGTCACAACTGGTGTTAAATGTAAACTGCATAATGGATCTGCTCCTAAAGTGCTCCCACATCACACATCATTAACCATCCTGTTCATCCCCTCAGCATCCAGAAGTCACACCATGACGCTCCGTGTCAGTGGGAGGCGTGACACCTTGCTGTTTAGCACCATCACCACCTCGTTACTACCGCACCCCGCGCCCTAACACTCCCTCTGCTGACCTGGGGGGCTCACCCGCTCTATAATTAGGAGCCACTGTAGTTCCCCTTTCCCACTCTGAATCTACTCCCCCTCCTGGCTAATGGCACCAATTTGTATTCGCTGTCAGCTCTGATGAGCTCTCATGCAGAGAGATGGCCTTATCACAGGGCCTCTGGCTCCCATCACCTAAGCCCCTCGCCTGCTGTCTGCCAAGTCCGGCGTGTTGACGGACAGGGAGAGATGATGGGGGGAGGAGGTCACATCACCCACATTTTCATGTAAACTCCTGTAAGAACAGACAGATGTGCTTTGGTGCAAGAAGCACCAAAAATATCCAAGACACCAGGTGTATCATCACTGCCACTGTTGAATCTTCAGAAAAAAGAAGACAACTTTCACATTTTAGGCCAGGAACTTGCTCTGTTGGACCTTTCTCAAACCAGATAGACGTCCATCTCTCTCAGTCTGCTGGAAATATATACAAGCAGATGTCCAGCTGTAGAGGATGTAAAATTTGAAGACGTGTAAAAAGATCTGCCCTAGAGAGTTTTAATTTAAAAAGTGGCATCTGTAAAAACACATTTCTGTTTTAAAGGACAAGAGTCATGTCAATAAAAAGGCAGTTCACCCTATTCCCGTCCAACTTCTAGGTCTAATTTTATAATCCCTCCTTGGGGTCTGCAAAAACTGTTATCTTGTCTGGAGGACACAATGATAAAACCAGACTTTCTCGGGGCTGGTCAGCAGGGAAAACCAGGCAGGAGCCAGGAAACACGGTGAGGTCACAGGTCACTGGTTAGCAGTGGCAGTGTTTTACGTCCTGGTTTAATCTGGGATTAGCTCAGGGTCATTGTTATCCCTCCTCAGCTGGAGCAGAATCAGGAAACGGGGATTGCCTGGGGTAAAGTGGCATTACTGCATGGACTGTCTGGAATCACAATGAGCCTGTCCAAAGATGAAGGGCATATATTGAACATGTCTCACTGGGCTCAAGGTTGTAACCTTTTCATTACCTCCCTCTAAATTCTACCTCCACAGAGATCCACATGCATTTAAGCCTGTGAATTACAGCACCCCAAGTGATTTCTGTTATATGGGGCTTGTCTAGCCACAGCTATGCACATTCCTTCTGGTTTCCTGAGCTTGTTTAGTATGGTAAATTCATTTTAAAGTGCATTTCATGCAGACAACACAGCAGAACATACAACCACTGAGCATTTGAAGGGGCAGACGCCACAAAGACTAAACATAAAACTCAAAGAGCTGCGATACCCTCAGTCTCTCTTATCTTCATGTCTCAGCTTCATGTCAGTCTATAATCTCACATTCTGGACACAACTAGAAAACACGGGACCAGGCTCACCGAAACAAACAACCAGAGAAAAGGAGAGTGCCATGTTTAAAATATAAGTTCATTTTAAAATTCACTTTCTAAAGATCTTTTAACAGTTATTTTAGTCCCAAAGACTGTGTCTGAGACCCAAGAGTGTTCAAATATTTTCACTGTTTTTACGTCCTTATTCTCATTTTAGGGAAATGTGTTTTGAGCTAATGCTAAACGGGTGGTTTCTAAATCTTTCCCCTGCTGATGTCAAGAAGGGAAAAGACCACTCCCCTCTAGAGGACAGAGCCAATCACAAGCACCTTTGGCTACCTGAGCCTTTAAAAACCACAGGAGCACATCCTCACAAACGTTAGCAATGGTCATGGTGAAGCTACGAGCAAAACACAGCAGTTGCTTCCTAGATGGTTGATCAACGAGCACAAAAGTAATTTTTTTTACTTCCTTCATCTGAGACCCTGAAAACCCACCGACGTCTCATGAACGCATGGTGAAGAGAGATGGGCGGGGCTTAGAGAAGCTCAGCTCCCCAACTGCTCTGCCCATTTGAAAGTTTAGCTTTAGGAGGCTGGATGACGGGGTGGAAGAACAACAGCTGCAGTTAAAGTAAGGGACAATTTGACCAACATAGAGCGTTTACATGTTATTGAGATGTAAAAGAAATTATTCAGAGTGACTATGAAGTGCAGAATATGGAACCTTTAAGA
Organism: Callopanchax toddi; assembly: GCA_006937965.1. Lineage (NCBI taxonomy): Eukaryota > Metazoa > Chordata > Actinopteri > Cyprinodontiformes > Nothobranchiidae > Callopanchax > Callopanchax toddi. The sequence continues at coordinate 64,982 of SSNR01000636.1, read as the reverse complement.
CAAAATTCCACTTCAATGTGAACAAGAAGACAGATTAGAATAACATGAGTTCATCTTCTCCCATCTTCTGTGGTTTGTTAGTGTGTTTTATATTCACCAGCTACAACGTTAAAGTGGATCAGAACACTGCATAGAGCTGCCTTCACAGATGAAATCATAAATGCTGTTTAATGCTTTTAAAATCCCCAGCTGGTGTTAATAAATCCTGTTCACAAATACTGACTGGGGATCAGTCATGAACATTCACAATCACTTAAAACAGCATTTATAAAATAGACATCTGTTTGGTAAATGAACAGGACAAACCCTCTGCTCTGTGTGGAGAAACTGTCTCCCTGTACTGTGATCCTATTCAGAAGCTCTACAGGACATTGTGGCTGTGGAAAACCAAAACAGTTCCCAAAAATGTTTTAGTGAACCAGTACTAAACCTGTTCTAGCACTAGAACCTCTGGTGGACAGATCACACTTGTGTCTGGACATAAACCAGTTGTTTAAAAGGTGCAGCCATGTTGCATAAATCATGATCATTTTCAATGTAATAATTTATACAAACTCAAGTAATTCACCCAAAATTATAGAAATAATATAAATTCTTTTAAAATATAATCTATGATGCATTCATTTATAGTTTTATCCTTTACTTGATAGAAACTTATGTTAACTATTTTTGTGTGTTTTTCTGAACAAGTGAACAAGCTATCCTCAGCAGTTTTATCATTTGGTGTTCACTAAAAGTTTCCACTATATATGAGGGAATAGCTGCTGATTTATATGCATCAGTAGGTGAACATCCTGTGTGAGTCCACGTCTAACAGAACGAAGCCAGGACTATGTTTCATTACAACAGTTCATCTCTTTGTCTCCCAGGTGCTCCCTGAGAGGCCACTGGAAGATTTACAGTTGAAAAGAAACAGGATATAGCAACCAAACGTAGCTGACACCAGTGGCTCACTATCATGATCCATGGTCATGAATGTCTTATTTGTTAAACTGGTGTAGAGGGTCGTGATGGGGGGGGGGGGCAGTTGTTCCAGCCCCTTCCTGAGAATGACACGGAGCCACGACAGATTGACAGCAGCCATTGTGTTCCCACTCCAGGTCTCCTCACTCATTTTCCTGTTTCTTGGGTGGGCGAGGTTCAGAATAAGTTGTGTCCAGGAAAACCTTTGCTGTTCTGTCTGCCTCGTGGAGCCTCAGTAGTCATCAGTCACACTGTGACCAGAGGCTGATGATGTGGACAGAATCATCAGAGTGATGGGTCGTCCCTCTTCTCTCATCCCCTCTGTGAGCACACATTAACTGAGCTCCAATGCATCCTTCACTCCTTGGCTTTGGGGACAGGAAGTGGGATTAGAACACAAATCCCAGGTTTTGGTGAGTATGTCAGCAGCTTCAATGCATTTTGCCACATCATTTACTTTCTCTATTCTCAGGGTGCTCATCTGAAATGAAGATGATTAGCCCTTTACAAAAAGGATTGTGTTTTCGTCTGCCGTCTGCAGCAGTTAGCTGAACAGGAGCTGGAGCCTGAACGCATGAACCCATGGGAAGCACAGGTCACATGACCAACTCCCTCTAAAATCTACTGATTCAGCTTTGGAGACATTTGAGGAAAACCAAAGGAAAACTAAAGACTCATTCACAAACCACTTCAAGCCAGACCTGAGATGAGGTGATTTCTAAAACAACCCACGCTGAACATTATGCAACTTTAGCAAATAAGTGAACCAGTAACAGTGCTGTAATGGTCAACATTGGCCACATGATGATTCAAAAACATACACAATCAACATAAATCACTTCTGAGAAACAAAGGGTGATCTGTGGGTAGCGCTCCATTTTAAAGGTGATCAGTTCACTCAGTGTCCCCTGTAGCTCCATGATGATAGCTTGATTCAAAAGCTCACATCCCCGAGTGATTTCCCGGCTGTGGAGAGCCTGAAGATGGATCATCTTTGCAGCTAAACCACAGACCTGTTTTGTAAAAGAGGCTTAGCAGAGGAACACTCTGATGCTGTAAGCCTGGAATCCGTAAACTCTGGTCGTTTTAAAGGGCCTTTAAAAGATCTGCAACCTTATCCTAATTCCAAGTCCGAAAGAGATAATAGATTCTCCTCAAGGCAATCCGGTGGCTCTAACTGACCAACTAATGGTTTAAATTGTTCCTAAGGTTTTGTTTTATAAATCAAGATATTTTAGGAAAAGCACTGGAAAGAGTTATGACTTAAAATAACAAAGAGTGCAAACAGGATGTATCCCCAATTCCACCCCGCTGCAGACCAATTGAATTTGATGCATTAGTACATATTTTGGCATGACTGAGTTTTAAAATAATATGAGATCCATTGCAGTCATCACCTCAGTAGTTCTCAGAGTTTTATCTGAGTTAAGACTGTTATTTTGGATGACCACATGCTAAGGCCATGTAAGGTGGTGTTAAGGAGATAGTGGCTGAGGGGGAGGCTAGTGGTTTGCAGGGTCAGCAGGTTTACCAAGCCGATTTAGCCATCCCAGTTTGTCACTGGTAATCTCTCTGCAGCCAGCAGGGTGATCAAATCAGTCTGATAACTGCAGGAGGCGGATCGAGAGACACAGACTGAGTAGGTGAGAGTGAAATGTCTTTCTGAGCATACCTTCTTTCAACTCATCCTTTTGTCTTGAACTGATACTATGCAATAACATGTATGCACAAGTGAAAGTCTTGCATGCATGGGACTGGTTGCTCTTGGAATGCCACTACATGCAAATCATGCAGGAATTAGGCAACTTCTGATGGAAGAGAGGGAAAGAAATGATGTATAAGAGAAGCGTGCGAAAGGTTCAGATTGAATCTGATGTGGTAGAATACGGAGGTGTTTGCTTTGGCAGTGAAAACCTAAACCTCAGCCCTCTGAGGTAAAAACAGAAACATGCAGCCAAAGCATCCCCAGTCTCATTCTCTATAAACCCCTCCAGTACGGCCTCTTTTCGCTCCACCATAAACACTTCATTTCTTTCCCAACTCAGGAAATCTGCTTACTTAATCGTCGGACTGCTGCTCTGTTTTATTCTCACATTCCCAACCCAACAGAATTAATCTAAAGAGGTGGAATGTTTATGAACCAAACTCTACCGGCATGTCACGTTAAGCAAGGAGCTCATAAAAAGTGAAGTTGATGGGTTTTACATTTCCCTCACAGCCCAGCAGGACCTCATTTAGCAACTGGATTTTAAATAGGCATGTTAGGAGGAAATGTGCATGTCAAAAGGCATTTAGTGGGTTCAGGTCCGACCAGGGTGAACTGTGACAAGAAGAAACTTCTCAGGTTGAAATCTAAGCCCACTCTGGATTACCTCTACCTGCACGGTTATACATCTTCTTTTCAACAACAAGCGCACATTACAAGAATCAAATGACAATGAAAAACCCATTCAAAGTGTAATTCACTGACTCTGAACAGAACTGCTGGGTTTGTGCTCCAGCTGAATTAAGTGTTTCTGGAATAAATTCTGGAATTCAGACCAAAAGCAGCTTTATGTCTCGCCGTAGGGAGACGTACAGGTTTAACAAAGATCTAGTTCCCCTCTTCGGCTCTGTCCTCCAGGAGCAGAAGTTCTGCTGTGATTGAAAGCCCTTCTCACTGCTTAACCTCCCTCTGCTACAGCCACATCTGAGCAGACAAAACAATCCCTGTTTCTCACTCATCACTTGTCCTGCAGCCCTGCAACATTACATTTGGCAAGGTGACCTTGATGAGGGAATAATAACTGTCAATCATTGATCGCCAGGAATTTTTACACATTCACTTAGGGGTTCCCCTTTCACGTTTGATCAATATCAGACAAAATAGTAGTCAGGGACTAGCATGAGGCGTAGCCATGAAGGGAGCACTGCCTGGGGAAGGACAGGCCATTTTTAACATGTAGTCTTTGGAGCAAAATGGGAGCAGAGACGGTCTCAGGACACAAAGCAACACATTTTACTGACAGATTCAAAGGATGTGTTGTGCTGCAGCATTTGTCTCATACTGCCCTGCTTTCATTTAATGAAAAACACAAACAAACATATATTTGTGATAGTTTGCCTTTGTCATCACAAATAGCATTTTTAACATTCAAACTCCGTTGAATTCAACTTTTAGGTTTTTATCTGGTCTGAATCTCAGCTGGAGTCGTTCCATAGACCCATGGATCCGTGGGTTCTCTGGTTTCCTCTCACAGTACAAAAACACACATTATAATTATTAGTGATTCTAAACTGGGACTGAGCAGCCATGTCATTTGGTCATGTGTGCCTCTGTGATGACTTTGTGATGAATTAGGTGTTCTACGGCGATGACAGACCTTCATTTCTGATTTGACAGAAACATACAGTGGTATTTCCACTTAGTGTGGACTTCAACAATTGGCAGATGTTTTTGTTTTGCTTTACAAATGACCTATTTTATAACTCAAAGTAAAAGAAGTCAGAGAGAATAACAATATTATTATGTAAAGACTGAAAAGAGTGGTAGTGTTTATTCTATGCAGTGTCTTGTTATCACTTTGAACCTTGAGTCTGCAATAAAGCATTTCAATATATTTGAACTGATTTTGAACTATAGAGATGTTTGACCTGTTCTAGGCATCCAAGCTAAGCAAAGAAAACATTGTGTCATGTTTAAAATCCCAAAGTTGGTTTCACTTTTACTCTGCTTAAAGCTGATACGAGGAGCATTTTTCTCTGTATCAAAGTTTTCTAAATGTTTTAAATGATATTTCAGGTCTAAACTATGATCTATGGGTTGAGTTCCACAACATCTGTCATTCTGATGAAGACCCTCCTTCCTCCTAGAGACCCCTTTGCATTTTTTCTGGCCGCCGACATTTTTTAGCCAATAAAATTCAAATTTCTGCATTCTCTCAACATGCACGCGCATCAAGCAAACCTGTACCAGTAGGGGGCGCTGTCGTGTACAGGACGCTCCGTGTTTTTCTCTGTTTGCTGTCTCACTGAGGACTCACAGCTCATTTCTACTAAAAACCTACCCATTTCCCAGCTAAAGACAGATTTATTTTTATTTTTAAACCTTTCACCTCACAGAATGGCAAGGTTTGACAGGGTTACGCGTTTATTTTGGTCAGAAAGTTCATCCAGGCCGAGTCATTCTGTGTTCAGCTTCAGAGTCCAGCAGCAGCTCTCTGCTACAGAGCTAATATCAGAAGCAGCAGGGACAGAGAGGGCTCATCAGACCCTCGTAGTGTTAGAATAAGATTTGTGAACTGCGAGTGATTAAACCCTACACATTGAGCTGCACAGTTTATGCCCACAACGTAATGCGCCATGTGCACGCGACCGGACGCGCGTGTCGAGGTGTTTTGAGGAGGAGCCTTTGGACGTTAGATTAAAAAACTGCTCTCTTGATGAAATCCTCCTCAATGTGGCTTTAATTTAAGACTAAATATGTTGTGTTAACAAAAATAAAAAATGAAACTAGTGGAACAACCTGAGCTTGTTGTTTCTCATCTTGTTTGTTTTTGAATCACCAGTCATATTGTCAGAACACTGCATAGAGCTGCCTTCAGTCGCTGTCCTCAGCTGAATTTATAAACACTGTTTGACACCAGCTGCTGTTCATGGAGTCTGGTTATGTGTAGCTCCTATTCTCAGAGGCATTTACATGTAACAGTTGTTTAAAATTGTGTTTTTAAAAGAAATTGGTGATATTAAGACATCTGTCTGCAGGAATAACAAGAACCCTGTAGTAGGGTTGGGCGGTCAGACGAATCTACTGACCACTGGTGATTGGCTCACCCCATCACCACCCGCTTGTTCAACAGCAATTTATTTGTCCCCTTATAAATTAATTTTTTAATTATTAACAATGTTTGGTTGAAGCCACAACTCTCAAGAGTTAAAATTTTTACACTTTTTATGGTGTAACTTTTTTAACTCTGGTGTTCAGTGTTCTTGTAACACTGGACACTTGGACCCAAATGATTACTGAGTTTGGTGTAAACTTTACTCCTAAAGTGTTGAATATACACCAAGAAGATCAGCAGACCCCCAGTCCACAGGTACTGCATTCCTCTGAAATGCAGTGACCACTGAGAGGTAATAAAGTCAAACATACCAAGGTAATAAACCTGTGAGTGTCAGGAAAAGGTTAATGCCTTGTCTCATTACTCCTGGATAGTTTATTTGACACAGACTCAAACGTTAGTCCAGAGAAAATCCCGTTGGGTTTATCTATTAGAAGAGCTTCCTGTGGGTTGATGGGAAACGGCTGAGGGATGGCTGAGCTGCGCTGTTGCTAACTCAGTAAGAAACATCCAAAAACCCTGTGCGCTTCTCAAAACAACTCATTGATTTGAGCCTGTCGATTCCTGCCTGCCTCTCTCAGATAACAGAGCACCTTCATGGTCTGTCAAAAGCTGTAAAATCCCAAAGAAAGTGCAGTAAGTGCATTAATGGGTCAGTGGTGTTGTTCTTTATTCATTTATGTCCTATAACCAACTAAAACTGCTTTATCTGAACACTTGTCCTTCTCTTTAGACCCGTCCACACTCACTTTAACAAACATCCTTCTTCTTCCTGTGGAATGGTATACTGTCCCTGTAGGACTTCTTTTTATCATTTCAATAACAAACTCACACTTCACACATCCATAATTCTTCTGGGTCCATGATAGCCTGGCTTTGACCCTGAACATTTGAAGCTCACAAAGAGACTCCCCTTCACAACCCATGAAAAGACGATTTATAACTTTTGAAGCTGGCATGACAGTGGGAGCAGCAGGGAGTATGTGTAGGGGGAGGAGGGGGGCATATAAGGTCTGAATAGAGGAAACAAATTCACTGTAGTGAAAAACATGTCCTTCAGCAGCCTCAGATTTCCTGTTTCCCCCTCGTGGCGAACACTATAAAGATTAAAGAGTGTTTCTGTAGGAGAACCACAAAGAAAAACACCTCAGCTTATGTGATGTGTGATTTAGAAACCTGTGAATTCCATGCAAATCACTGATAATTTACTCAGTTTGTTTAGGATCCACACCATGTGGAGAGGTAAGAACACAGAGTTCTGTTTAAAACCACTTCAAATCTTCTTTAACAAACATCCCTGACCTCAAGAAGTGGGGTTCTGACTGTAGAAAGGTTATCAATGATAAATGTTTTTTGTGTTGTGGATAAAACCTCAGTTTGCTTAGAAAGAGCTTAGCTTAGCTTAGATTCATAAGCTAATGGCTAGTCACAGCAGAGACAAAAACTTTAAACTCATTTTAAACAGTTTGTAAATGCTCCTTTATGAATCATTATTACTGTTAATTTTACATTACATGGTCATTCCAGTAGAAATACTGTGACTTTTTAAAAATGTATAAACAGGAAGTGCTAGCTACACTGCTAATTTCAGCTGTAGCTAACGATAGATTTCCATGTAAATAACTGTAATTTACATATGGCTTATTAAAGACTCATAAAATAGTGTTTACATCAACTACCACGACTTTCTTTTTTAGATAAAAAAAGGGTTAAGACAATTCACTTTGATCTCTGGTCAGATTTTCTCATTGGGTTGGTCATACTGTATAACTAGTCTTTGTTTCTCTAAACTGAATAGCTATCCAGAACAGTTAAAATAATCAATCATCTTTCCACTGTACTTTGGAAAAGGTAAGGTAGCTTTTTAATTAGAACTAAATGTGACAGAATGAGCACTGAGACACAAGCCTGAGATAGTTTATTTAAAATCCCTGCTGAAAAAACCAGCATAGACCAGCATATGCTGGTTACCAGCATATGTTGTGTTTTGGTGCTGGTATGCTGGTCCATAGTGATCCATTAGTTCAACCAGCATAGACCAGCATTGAATCATGTTGGTCTACCAGCTAAACCAGCACCAAACCAGCATAGACCAGCATTGACCAGCATATAAATCAAGACCATCATGATTTGTTTGCTGGTCTTTGCTGGTCAATGCTGGTCTATGCTGGTTTGTTGCTGGTCTATGCTGGTTTGTTGCTGGTCTATGCTGGTTTGGTGCTGGTCTATGCTGGTTTGTTGCTGGTCTATGCTGGTTTGTTGCTGGTCTATGCTGATTTGGTGCTGGTCTATGCTGGTTTGGTGCTGGTCTATGCTGGTTTGGTGCTGGTCTATGCTGGTTGAACTAATGGATCACTATGGACCAGCATACCAGCACCAAAACACAACATAGACCAGCATTGACCAGCATATAAATCAAGACCATCATGATTTGTTTGCTGGTCTTTGCTGGTCAATGCTGGTCTATGCTGGTTTGTTGCTGGTCTATGCTGGTTTGGTGCTGGTCTATGCTGGTTTGGTGCTGGTCTATGCTGGTTTGGTGCTGGTCTATGCTGTTTTGTGCTGGTATGCTGGTCCATAGTGATCCATTAGTTCAACCAGCATAGACCAGCATTGAATCATGTTGGTCTACCAGCTAAACCAGCACCAAACCAGCATAGACCAGCATTGACCAGCATATAAATCAAGACCATCATGATTTGTTTGCTGGTCTTTGCTGGTCAATGCTGGTCTATGCTGGTTTGGTGCTGGTCTATGCTGGTTTGTTGCTGGTCTATGCTGGTTTGTTGCTGGTCTATGCTGATTTGGTGCTGGTCTATGCTGGTTTGGTGCTGGTCTATGCTGGTTTGGTGCTGGTCTATGCTGGTTGAACTAATGGATCACTATGGACCAGCATACCAGCACCAAAACACAACATATGCTGGAACCAGCATATGCTGGTCTATGCTGGTATTTTCAGCAGGGAAAATAGCAAAAATAATTAGTTTCCCGAGAATTTCAGGTTTCTTTCCCTCTATTCTTATTCCTCATTAATCCTGAGAAAACCTGCATCTCTGGACTCAATGGTGCCTGAGGTGACATCCATACATGGCAGCAGACACAGACGACTTGACAGCTGTGGAAATACACCGAGGCTTGGTAAAATTCAAAACTCAAGCTCCCTGGGAGAATTTAATGACCAGTCAGTCTCTCTCCACTTGGTTTTAAATCCAACACACCTGACAACCCTGACATTTGACTGACAGGCAGGATGTCCCGCTCCGTGACCCTGCAGCCCCTTATTGAGTGGTTCTGGCAGAAGGTAACGATCTACAGCAGAGGTTGGATGTATCCATGGCAAAGTGGCTAAAATACAGCTTTTGTTCAGAGAGGAGGAAAATCACATCTAAGCATTTGTTTTCAGTCAGTTTATACTGTAGAGGTGAAACAAGCAGGAGACTGTACATTGAAAAAAAATGTTTGTTTGTCTTTCTTTGTTTTGAGTGGAACTAGGGCTGCACAATATATCGAAAATTTATCGTTATCGCGATAACAGGACGTGCGGTAGGCCTATCGCAAAAGACGTCAAAAATGGCGATAAATGAAGGGTTGAAATTTATCCATATGTTCTATAAATCAACTCTTTGTAAGCGAATACGGAAGTATTTGATCAATCAAATGTAGCTCTTCCATTTGTGACCAATCAGACAGCTTTGTTTACATTAGCCCTTCCCATATGTGACCAATCAGATGGCTCTGTTTACGTTTACGCCCGCCCCCTACGTAAACTGTTTGATGCTACCTGAGTTAGCTTTGCTTCGCGTTGCAATGGCTGAGAGCAAAACAAGAGAGGAAGATGTCGGTGACGACCTCGTGGTTAAAACAATACCAGGTCTCTCATTTGGAGACACTTTGGTTTCAAGAAAGACGAAGTTCTACAAACACGTCCTCTGCAGGACAACCGTGGAGTACTGCGGCGTGTGCTCGCTTTTGTGTGAGTATGTGTGTGCGCTTGTGTGTTTGCAAGAATAAAGAGTTGGTAAAATGGATTACAAGAGGCGCTGAACGTCTCCCTGTGGTTCAATCACATGAACGCATTAAACCAGAAGTACGAAAGTCTGCTGCCCTCAGTTGAATGTATGGCTATTCAACTTATGCAGCGAGCTAAACATGAGAGGAGATGGTTCCAGGAACGACAGCACACATCGCTTTGTCTTTGTGTTTTTACTGAAGACCGTTTTTCCTCTTTTGATTTGTAAGACTGTGAACATACAGTAAAATAATACATAACAATCAGAATTGGCTTATTTTGTAACCAAAAACAGAAGTTAGCAACATAGCTTTTCTTATGCTTTACATTCACCATAAACATAAGTTAGGCTGCATGGTGGCGCAGTTGGTTAGCACTGTTGCCTCGCAGCAAGGAGGTCGTGGGTTCGCATCCCGGCTCTGCGGCCTCTCTGCGTGGAGTTTGCATGTTCTCCCCGTGCGTGCGTGGGTTTCCTCCGGGTACTCCGGTTTCCTCCCACAGTCCAAAGACGTGACTGTCAGGCTAATTGGGCTGGTAAAATTGTCCTTAGGTGTGAGTGGGTGTGTGGTTGTTTGTCTCGTTCGTCTCTGTGTGGCCCTGCGATGGACTGGCGACCCGTCCAGGGTGTCCCCCGCCTCTCGCCCCTTGACCGCTGGAGATAGGCACCAGCTGCCCCGCGACCCTCTGTAGAGGATTAAGCGGCTACAGAAAATGGATGGATGGATAAACATAAGTTCAAATAACCTCTTAAGTAACAGAAAAGTAATAAATCTTACAGAAAATAAAGCTACACATTGATTACTTGCAGATTATGGCTCAACAAACTCTCCAACGATGTAAAATGAGCTTAAAGTTGTGCAGCTTGTTTGCTCCTGCAGCCATTTTCTCACACTGCCGGCATGAACTTTGCCTGCTGCTTACAACACATCACCAAAGGGGGCAGTGTAGCACAGCCAAACTAACTAAAGAAGAAGCCACAAAACTCAAGGGACAATAAAGTCCTCTAGTGGGAAAACTGAGAATTACACCAGTAAAAGGAAACCAATAGAGCAATAGGGCAGAATAGAAAGTATAAACTCGGCGTCAGCGGGGCGGGGAGAGAACTACGCCGCTTAGCAGCGACTCGCTCCAGACACTAAAACATCAGTCAGCTGAAGTCGGAACGTCAGCGTGTAACAAGGACGATGTCGCGCTGACAACGAGGATTTAATGACAGAACTTCAGCTCAGGAGGAGACAGTACGACGAGGGTCAGATGTGCTGCTCTCGGTCTGACACCCCCCCCCCCCCCCCCCCCCCCCCTCAAATCTATAAACGGGTTAGTAGACTCAGAGAAGCTGAGATGATGATCAACTAACTTCTTATTTCATTCAGAACGAGCAAACAGATTGTACACACAATAAATATGAATGAAAAGGAGCTGAGAAAGAAGATGAAATCCGTTTCCAGCACATTCCTGTTCTAACTTTCAAACTTGGTCTCAGACCCCATCTTCATTTATATTTTCACTCAGGTGTTTTCAGACACATTAACTGGGGCTGTGGTTGACACTGAACTCTCTTGAACTGGTGTATACGTATACATTTGAAGAATATCACAACTGTTGTGTATTCATATGCTGTTTGTTGCTGTTGTATCTTTTTTCCCTGTTTTGCTTGCTTGTTTGTGCTTTATTTGTATCGCAGTTTTTCCTAATATCGTGCAGCCCTAAGTGGAACAAACGTAGGCTACGTTCGTGGAGCCAAATCCATTGTTTTCAAGACCGTCTGGATGGCACAAATCTGACTTTTCAAATACAACCCAGCTCAGGTTCATCTCCTAAATCAGAAATGTGTCGGATATTTTTCAAAGCAGCCTCAGTTTGAATGATCAGGTTGCATTTTTCCAAATTTTATATCAATGACAGACTCTGTGATGAAGGAGGGAAGCAGCAAGATCACATGTAAACAATGGATGGAACAAGCTTCCTTCAGCATTTCCTCATTATTTTGTGTTGATTTCCTTTGAACAACAACTTTAGAATTGATGCACACATGCTAACATATAGCATACTGTATGTGCACACATCAAATTCATGTTGCTAACACTAGCATACAAAGTCCTGAAAGGAACGAATCCCATCTACTTGAATCCTCTTGCTAAGGCCAGGGCTTCCTGATGAACGAAAAACGTGCGGAGATCAGTTGCCAAGCTGGAGCGTTGGCGCTCTGTGCGCTCTGTGCGTCCTGCTCTGCGCCTTTCGCTCCTGCTGGCTCATCCCTCAACGCACACACCAGATGTGCAGAGGCGTGTGCTGCACTGAAGCTGAGATATTTTTTAGAGCACAAGTCAGTTTGGCGCTCAAATCATTGCTCTGCCACTGAGAAAGAAAAAAACAGAAAACACCTGAACGGGTCTGGATACAGATCTGGTTTTTCCTCAGACCTGATCTAAATGAAACCAGCTGAACTCTGATCAGTTCTGTGTCCATCAGAAGTAGCTGCAGAATCTGACCAATGTTTTCAGGAAATGTTTGTTTGTTAAATTTAATTTTAATCCTTTTCAACCCACTGACATTAAACAGAATCCACCAGGATGCAGTCAACGAATTGATCTCCTAACAAATTACTGCAGAGTCCAGTGGAAATCAGACCAACACTGAAAAGAAAATCAAAACAAACGAGACTTTTCTAATAAATCCTTTGTGTGACTCTGGTCATTACAAATGTTATTTGACCTCAGATCAAAGATAAGGATGTTTTTTTTGATGAATTGACTTCTTGTCATTTCTCTATAGACAGTTTATATATATATATATATATATATATATATATATATATATATATATATAATTTTTTATTCATTTTTCCACATTTGTACATTCCATATATTCTCTACATCTTAGTAGACAAATGCATGTAAACATATATTCATACAGAGGTTATATAGAATAGCTGTAATGCTCATTGACAGCATAACAAAAAAGTATATGAAGAAATTCGGAAAAACAAAGGGTGTTTTTGATGAATTGACTTCTTGTCATTTCTCTATAGACAGTTTGAAATGTTTTCTAGACATACAACCAGAACCTGGAGGTTAAAGAAGAAAAAAAACATTTCTAGGATAAATTTTAAGTCCCGCCTCCCTTATGTAAACACATGAGGCATCTGACTGATTTAAAAACCCTGATATATTATTCCAGTAGTTGACTTCTGTTGCCTCCTCTTTGACTACATTCACATTGAAGCTAGCTTCATCAAAATCTTCAATTCAAAATCACATTAGATTAAGCTAACGCTAATCTAATAATCAAAATGTTGTTTTTTTTTTTTAAGAATTTACATGCATAATCAAAACATCCTGGACAAAACGACAGCTATAAATCTTAGTGTACAAGTGTCAGTATGGTAATTCTCTGTCATTTTGACCTCCAGTTTGGGTCCTTCTTTAGGAAAGAATAGAATGTCAGGGTTGGTTTGTGCCCTTGATGATCTATACAGCTTTTTGCCATGCATGCAATCAGCATTTTGCAGATTGTGGTAGAAAACGCATTGCTTCCAATAGGAATCACACTAGGTGATGCTCTAAAAGTAAAAAAAACTAAAACATGTTTACCACCCTTCAAAGCAAGTAAACAGATAACACGATTATCTGATATCAAACTAATGGACTCACGGTTGAGATCTGATTGAAGTAATATTACTGTTATTCTGAAGAGGTACAAGCTGTTGAACAAAACCCAGTTATAAATAAATAAATAAATACATAAATACACAAGCTCCCCCTTCATATCTTGAAGAACTGAACCTCACTTCTTCAGCACTGCAGGCAACCCACTGCTGAGAACAAGCCACAGCATCTTCAAATTCCACCCCCCTCACACACACACCCTACCCACCCACCGCATCATGGATCTGAAGAACATTTTAATTGAAGCAGCAATTAGGCAAGTCAAAACAGAACTCTTCTGTAGCGTCTTGCGAGGAGAGAATACTGTACTTCCTAAGGCGAGTTCATCCTGAGAATGTGAAACCTGTGTCTGCCAGAAAGAGAGGGTTCACGGCAGAGAAAATATTTGGGAATAATGTGTGATTAACTTCATAAACACGGGGGATTGTGGGAGATCATTGGGTGATGTATTACTGCAGTGTCAAACTGTTTTTAATCCAATTAAATCAAATGATGTACACCAATCAGTCATAACACCATGACCTATGATAAGGTAAAGTCTGCCTCCGCTTCCTAAAACTTTGGGAAAATCTGCTTCCAGGCATTCACATGGACTTAGCCTCGACGCTTCCCACAACCTAAACCTTTATGAGGGCCAGTGACATCCCTACTTGGCATTACCAATCCCCCTACACTCATTTCCCATCTAAAGGACAGCATGGGACTCTCAAAAACTACTAAGAAACGGCTTAAACAGCACAGCTGAGTCTGAGGAGTTCACACGGCTTTCAAACCAGACCCTAATCCAACGGGGTCTAATGGCATCTACAGGAAATCCATAGAGAAACCTCCACACAACACACAGCTCCAAAAGGGTTTATCACTAATGTCATGGTAGAAAATCCCAACCTGACTGCTTAGAGGTGTTCAGGCCACAGAAGCAGGACAGGCTCATATTAGACAGCAGGTTTTAGATCTTTATAGTCAGGGTGGAGCGATATGTATACATTTGGTCATTGTTCAGTACATAGCTTAGTTTTGGTACATCAGAACTGGATATAGGAATGTAAATGCTGAAAAGCTGAAAGACAGTTTTAAGTCCCGCCCTCTCCTTGTAAATGGACAATGCCCTGTATTAAAGTAATGTTTTATTCCTTTTGATTCATGTAGTTCTTACTATGTTGTTGTATGTTCCAGTATACATTTTCCTCATCTGTATATTTAATTGATATTTTTACAAACACAGTGGTTGAATGCAGGTGGGGAGGCGTGGCAGATTCTGGCTCCAAAAACACTCCACCAACAGCGAAAGGGAACGGAGATGCAACTTCTAGTTATTATCTTATTATTAATCGTAGTTACTACAAAAGCAAATCGTTCAGATGCTATTATTAAGATTCTTTAAAATTCAGACATGTAAGGTCGTTAGATATGTTTTTATTTAACTTTTTCCTGACTTGTTTTGACCGCCGGTCAATTCTGTATCATCGGATGCTTCACTTCATGCACAGTGCTGTTGATCTAACTTTTCTTTGCCCTGTTTCTGTTGCATTAACTTAGTATAGAGATGAACCCCACATCTCCACATTCCTACATCGTAAAAAAAAGAGTGAAACCAAAGCAGTCCATATTGAAGTGCTGCCATGTTATGGTTTTATATCCAGAGTCTGAGCACTAGAGACGAGGCTTTGTAAACCCCACCTACTCCCACACACACAATCAAGTGTGGTCTTTAATCATCAAATAACTAAATATATTTAAAAATTCAACAGAAGTCAACTACTGGAATAATATATCAGGGTTTTTAAATCAGTCAGATGCCTCATGTGTTTACATAAGGGAGGCGGGACTTAAAATTTATCCTGGAAATGTTTTTTTTCTTCTTTAACCTCCAGGTTCTGGTCGTATGTCTAGAAAACCATTTCAAACTGTCTATAGAGAAATGACAAGAAGTCAATTCATCAAAATAACATCCTTATCTTTGATCTGAGGTCAAATAACATTTGTAATGACCAGAGTCACACAAAGGATTTATTAGAAAAGTCCATTTGTTTTGATTTTCTTTTCTGTGTTTGTCTGATTTCCACTGGACTCTGCAGTAATTTGTTAGGAGATCAAATTTCTACACATTCATATTGTAACATTTTCATTTAACCCAGCCTGAAATATCAAATAATAAAAAAGATGATCAAATTCTAGCTCAGATGGCCGATAACAGCTATATAATCATCTATCTGATTTACTTTTAATATACTATTATAACAGATATAAAAATAAAATTGGCACTTTCTACCTATAGATCCTCCACCAGAGGGCAGTATTCATGTATAGGACTGTATATGGCAGGTTTTTGATGAAAGTACTAATCCTAGTACTCCATTGGCTGCTTTAAGGCCTGAAGTGGTTTGGTTCAAATGTGCAATACAGTATTTACAAGGGATTGCATCAGCTCTCCAAGTGCTTTCCTGACATGACAGAGATACGTGGAAATGTCTGTTCACTCCAAAGCTCACTGATTGGCTGGTATTTCCCCCATAAAACTATTTAAAAAAACAGCCTTTTTATTTCTTTTTATTTGGGAGTCGGAACCAACGCTGCATCCACTTCCTCTGAGATGGAGCTTTAACATAAACCCTTCAAACTTCAGCTTCTTTGTAATTGTGTTTAATTACATTTAGATTACCTTGGTCAAAATTGCTCAGAATAGAAAGGAAAGAGTGATAATGTCCACAGGCTTGTGTGGAACCACATGAAAGCATCTAGAGAAATTACCTCATGAATTATAGTGAAGGATTAGAAAGAAGAGGCGACTCTTTGATGAGTAAACTATCAGGTGTGGCTGCGATTGTCTGGGGTCATGACAGCTCTTTTCAGGACCGGTTCTGACTCCCCCCGTTGATTTAACACATGAAAATGGATTTTCTTGACATCTCAAGAGACCGTCTTTGCCACCAGCACGTCTCCAGGAGAGAGAACATGCTGAAGCTGGAAGGCTGAGGGAGCCCGGCTCGGTCGGCTCCAGCTGTAAGGCGACTCATCATGTCAGAACATGACACAGCTTGGTTGTTGGACTCAACACAACGTTCTTTTCTTCCCGTCATGTTATGACAAGGTGCAAACAGTGAGCTGAGATTATGAACTCAAAGTGTGTATTATTTATTTTAAGTCCTGTGTTGACTTTACTTCAGTGAACTTGTGATCACTGTTGGTTCAGCTCCAATCAGGAGACATTCCCACCTTTCCAACAACCACACAAATCACAACAGATGGAGTAATCACCAGCTGACTGCTGTGATTCTGACTTTGTGAAACGAAGACATGAACATAATCAGGACACACGTGTCTAAACTGACAGCAGGACCAGAGAGCGTTAGGACCTGATTAGATCATTAAGGATTAGAACGTGTTGTCAATCTGCCAAAGCAGAGAGATCACAGAATCATTCTGTTTCGAGTTCATCTGAAATTTGTTGTCTATTTGGTGATTTCCCACCACGATAGAGCCCTGACTCAAACTCGGGAAACTCTCCGTTGCTCTTTTGTAAAATTGTTTAAAATCTGTTCAGAAATATTATCTGGTCCAAATTCTGTTATTTGTACTTCTTTTTTCATTTAGGGCTTTGTTTTAATCTATTTGAGCTATAATGATCTTTTCTTATATAAGTAAAGAAGATACTGTAAGTTGTGTGGTTACATTATTTACAGACCTCAGTGAAGGATTCTGTAAACCACCGTCTGGGTGTTTGTCTTTAAGCTCTGGACCCTCTTTCACCATTTCTTCTTCTATAAATCATTTCCCTCCTTCTAGTGTTCTCCTGGTGGAGAGGTTGGTGTCACTGGGTTGGTTCTGGTCATTTTAAGTGTTTTCTTTATGAATGAATGATTCAACCATCACCTATAGATTACACATCTCTTCTTGATGCTATGAATATGCTTATGTACTGATGCTTATTAACAGTGTGCTGCAGAAAATCCCCATTAATTTTATGTTTTGGATGTTTTATTTTTATAGGAACAGGATCAGGCAGTGTTCTGTTCTTTGGTTCTGTCATCAGAATAAATGGAGATCCCCCTGTTTATAACCAACACAACCCAGAAGGCCAACGCTTAGATTTACTGTGGTTTTATTCTTCAGAAGCTTTCAAAAATGTTTAAAAATGTGTAAAAATCTGGTTAAAACTGTGATTCCACCTTTAAAATCTCATGTTGCTGTGTTTGCCATGTCACACCACCCCTACACCATGTGTTTACACTGCTTACAATCAACTCAAGTCCCAAAATGTTCAAAGAGCTCTTCTCTGTTTCCAATGTAATACTTAACTAAATATTTAAATACTTCATTCATATTTTAAAAGTCGTGTCGTCATGGAGATAAACCCAGCAACACTCAGGAGTTCAATCAGAGCATTCCTTCCAAACAAAGCGCCGTTAAAAGCCCTGAGTCTCACCTAACCATCGTTTATCTCTCCTCTGATAATTAGTTCCAATCAATTACCTTTACTCAATGCTGCTTCCACGTTTAGGAAAACAGGAAGAGCTGCTTATTCATTCCTGCTCCCTCTGCTAGTCTCTTAAATACTCCCTCGAGTTGGTCCCACTAGCTGTTGTTTCTGCTGGGAGGCTTCCATTAAAAAGCCATCGCTCACCATGGGGTCCAGCGCGTGACAGAGGTGGGCACTCTGAAACCCCTTTCTGGTTGTGCACTGTGATGGAAAAAGCCTAACCGACTTAATTACAGGCTTTAAAACAGCAAACAATCGTCACAGTTGAGCTGCAGCACTGAGTTGTGTCTGACAGAGTTATGAGCAGAGGGAAAGTCACCCCTTTACAAAGCCAGGTGACTGTATCAGTCATTAAGCACCTGAGGTGGAGTCATGAAGTTTGTTCCAGCATAAATACAACCTCACTGATGACAAATGCGTGGATGGCTGCCTGATTACACAGCAGCGGAGCTTAACTCCAGTTAAACGACAACGTCTGCATGTGTCCAAGTGTGTTAAGTTACTGACAGGAACTTCTGGGTGAAACTTTGTTTTCCATTCTGGAAAACTCATCAAACAAACCTGTGCACCCTCACTGTCAAGCTTTTTATTCCCATCCTGGATGATAGAAAATAAGAATGTCAGAAGTGAGGAAGGTGGGAGAAGATAAGTGGGAGTAAAACCTGATTCACACCAAAGTCCACGAGAGAAGGAAAGAGCAGTGAAATCCTAGTCTGTCCTCAGAGTCTCACCCTCCCTCTGTCAGTGAGCTTCGTCTTGGACCCTCCACCCGTTTGTCTTCTAAACAGAAAGAAAATGCAAAGCAGGCTGCTCCAAAACTCTGGGAAACACCGCAGGACGTCTCGAGGGGGGAAATTAAATAAGGCCACTAAGATCCACTCAGTAAAGTGGTAATAAAGTATTCATTAACCCTCCATTGATGGGATAAACAGGAAAATCAGCAGCTGAGTTAAGAAGTCAAACGTCCAAACATCTGAAGATTTACTAAACAACGAGCCTCAGAGAGCTCCAACGCCTGGTTCAGACGAGCAGGGAGATCAGAGAGTCAACAAAGGGATGAACAACATGAGCAGCATAAGGGCATTAGCAAATAGTTGCACAAACATCCCTCCTGATGCTCGTAATCCTCTTTACTTTTCTATTTCAACACATCACCCACTGTTGGTCTGGCAGAATTCCAGACTGGATGATGTAAGCATTCCCCTTTTTTGCTCCTTTTCACTTTTCCCTCCATCTGAGGAGCTCATTTTTCACCTTCTCTTTGCAGCTCCACAGCGGTGCTCTGTAGACCTGGTCTGAGGGATCTATAGGCAGCACACTGAAAGGCCAGCAGGATGCTGCTCGTTGCATTCACTGGAAAAAAAAAAAGGTCTGATGCCAATTTGACACCCACCCCCAGATCTCCCAGAATGTGAATGAACTTTTGTGAATAGGAGGCAAACCTACACAAACGCCCCTGCAGCTATTGGGCCCTAACGGGGCGAGAGTGTGTGGGCAACGCCAAACAACAACAACAACAACAGAGGGAATGCCAGAGTTCACCCTTTTACCAATCAGAGGGAGCGCCGCCGCAGGAGGGCGCCTGAAAGATGGGTTGTTGACAAAAACATGTCCTGTTAGGGGGTCAGCGCTGGACCCACACCGTGACACCGACTACAATTAACACCTACTGCACCAACAGGAGGCAACGAAAGAGAAATATTCAAATCAGCATTTCAAAAACACACAAAGGCATCAAAGTGTGTGTGTGTGCCGTGAAAGGCCTGAGAGCTCAGAGTGGATAAACTCCAGCGTGTCTCTCAAACAGCTTTATGTCCCTCCAACCAACTGAAACACTATCATCTCATCAACAACCCGGTTCAACTGGGAGGACGGAAGTGAACACAGAAACTCTTCAACTTTATAACAAAACTAGAAAAAAACTATATTTTAATGGTTAATTTTCTTATGTAATGATGCTTTGTTTAAATGTTATGTTGAAATGTTCTGGAGCCATATTTAAAGCTAAATGACTCTAAAGTATATTCCTCCATGGCTCATTACTCTGAGTGTGTTTGAAACTCAGCTGTTCCACCGGAAACTCAGTCCAAATAATGACCTCACCACCTCTTAGTGTTTAACTTCTCTAATCAGTGTTATCACAAACTCTTATCAAAATCATCAAGATGAAGATAAAGTGACAGCGAACAGGATGCATGTTGTTTGTGAGCCGTTACTGGATATCAATAGAAACCTTTGGTCTGGGAAAAATAGGGTTTTTTCCCATTTTTGTTGAAACAAATCTAAGAACTTCTATGATTACAAGCTTTATAGACAGTTTCACCTGACACCATACTGTAAGTGTGTGTGCACACCTTCATCAGGCTAGAAGGCAAATAAAGGTCATTCCCATAGGAATAACTTCAATCAAGACAACTTTAACCCCAGATATTTGTCTGTTTACTGAGTTTCATGGCCTGGAAAGTAGAAAAAAGACAGAAAAGTTAAAATATGTGGAGACACTTGAGCTAACAACAATATTGGCAGAAATTTAGGTCACTAAACAACTTTGAACCCATGGGAGATGGAAACAATCCAAACTGTCCTAACATTGTAAATGATCTCAACCCAAGCCCAAAAAAACCAAGTGAAAACATAAAATCATAAAGTCTCTAAGTCTACAGTTATTAAAGCCATACTCAGTAGCCAGGTAAACAATGTAGCTTTTAACGTTTTTCTTAAAGCCTCTTAACAACGTTCCAACATAGTGTAGCCATAAATATATTGTGGAGATTAAAAAACCCCCAAAAGAAATCAATAAAGTGGTTGTCCCGCAGTTCTCTAAAAACTTCAGCCAATCCTATCGTTCGGACCGAACGATAGGATTGGACAATCCAGCTGTCTGTCTGCCGCATTTCCGCACTTAATCCGCCCGGACACATTTTCCGTCTGAACATCCCCAAAGTGAAAGGAGGACAGAATTAGTGAATTAGCGGTCGGTTAGAGCTTCCATTTTAAGATAAAAATACCAGAGTCCCCCCAAAAAGCACCTTTTCAGCTAGCAGAAAACTAAAATCGTTTGGAGGTGAAAAGAGGAAAAGCTGGGGGAACATTTCTACGGCTGAAGTTAGACTCTGCATTGTTATCGTCGCAAAACAGTGTCCCATGTCCGTGGGGAGGCTGGCCTATGGATTTTACCCGACGGGAGGGGTGAGTGCATCGAGTCGTGTTTCTGTAAACTAGCTAGCGAGACCTCGTTTGTTTACCTGGCTACTGAGTATGGCTTTAAGTCTGGGTGGGTGCAGTTTATCGGCATCATAGTAACATGTGGTTACCATAGTAACAACAGATTCAGCTTTACGTTCACAGGTGATCCTGAATTCTGAGAATCAGTAGTTGGTGTTGATCTGGTGAACATCAGTGAACTATATTTTAAACCTGTTCTGTTATCAGAAGCATCTGAGGGTCCATCAGCCACAGCCTTCAGCACCACTTCACAGAGATTAACTTTATATTTCTAGAGGTCTCTATCTGATATCTCCCATTATTAGACTGTGAACACATGACATGACATCATAACAGAGCCGCCTGTACTGTAGACACCAAGTCCAAATATTTAGAAATTACATCATCATCATTTAGTTTGTTTAACTTCTGTAATCAGCGTTTTCAGAAACTCTTATCAAGACCATTAAGTATTAAGTGACAAAGAACTGTTTTCTCTTTTTATCAAATCAAACCTTTTACTTTAAACTGTTTTTCTTGTTTATTTAAACAAACCCGACTGCTTCAGGAGAATATGCATGATTTATAGAATATTACAAACGACTTGGACTAACTGCTGCCATGTGTAATTTAATTTTCACTGTGTATCGTAGTTTTGATCAGTTTTATTTCTCCACTTGTGTACCAGGTGGATGAACCAGTTACTTTACAGAATCAATCACAAAAAACCTCGACTCAACTCATAACATTTTCTTTCTAAACCAAGAAACTTATGAAATCCTTCTAAATAGAATGTGGTGATGAGTAGCTCAGTTGGTAGAGTGGCCAGTCTGGTAACCGGAGGGTCACCGGGTCGATCCCAGCTCCAGCTGGGTTACATTGGCGTTGTGTTCTTGGGCAAGACGCTTCACCCAGCTTACCTACTGATGGTGGTGAGGAGGGCCCATAGGCACCAGACTGTTACCGGTGACTCCAGCCTCTGACAGTCTGCCCCAGGGCAGCTGTGGCTAAAGTGAAGCTAACTGCCATCAGCGTGTGAATGGGTGAATGTGTCTCTGTAGTGTGAAGCGCTTTGGGAGTTCTAGGACTTAGAAAGCGCTATACAAGTACAAGCCATTTACCATTTATGTTCCTAAAATGGTCAGTTGAAAAATAATCAAGTTAATGCTTCTAAGTCAAGTCACCAATTAAAAACAATCTGAACCATTTATGGATTCAGGTTTAACACAAGCTTCTGTAGCTTCCATGTGCTTTTAGCTCAGAGCGATTATGATGGTTCATCCATTCATCCCTCACTCCCTTCCTCCATCCATCCATCATCCAACATTCTTCATCCATCCATAATCCATCCATCATCCATCCCTCCCTGCCTCCCTTCCTCCCTCCATCAATCCATGACTCTATGGTGAAGAGAAGCTTGTTTTATCTGTTGAGATCTTTCTGCTTCCCGCCTCCTCCAGCACAGATTGGTTAAGTCATCCTGAGTCAGTGATGAAAAAGAGGACTGAAACGACCACTCAGATGGAGGTCACTCTGAAAAGTGTCAGATATGGATCTGATCTGGGATCACATATAAAGGTAACCTGGGTCGGATTTTAAAAAAGAAAAATCAGATATGGGCAAAAAACTGGATATGGGTCACTTCATCCTTCAGTTTGAATGAAGCCAAAGAGAATAATGATTAACAGGAGTTTTTATTAACGTGTTAACAGAAGTTCAAGCATTCAGCGAGCATCAATGAACAGTGATTACATATATCATTAAATGGAGCAGTCCCTTGTGCTGAGACTTAAACCTCAAATCAGGAATTCTGAGAAAAACTAAGTTGAGTTGTTTAGTGTTTGCATTCTGGCAGGAAGATGAACCACAGCTGGGTCCATGGTTTGTGATTTTCTGCACAACTAATGCAGCTTAAAGCACCTTTAACTTATGTTAAACAGCAAAAGGCTAGATAGTGTTTGAATCTAAATCTGAAGTAAACTGTTGATATTTCATTTAAATTAGACTAACCATCAATACGTTATGTCACTATTTGCTGTAATGGAACAGGAACTGCTCTGGTTGTCTGGGTAATGGAAATGAGAGACTTTTTCTTTTCTTTTCTTTTTGACTTTTTGTTTTACTTCTGTTTTTGATGATTGTATTTGGAAGTAATTGAAAAAAAATGCATCCATTCACTCATCTTAGTCATACACATCAAAACTGTTTCAACTCTTATTTTGAAAAGATAAAACACTTTCTTAGAGAGAACTAAATGATTCCATGTTTAGCCGTTTTTGAAACAACAACAATAAAGCGTTTTGGCATCAGTTAGAAACTGATTTTAGTTGCTGAATAATTAAACACATGATCAACCATATTTACTGTACATACACATTCCTATTCGCCTCACGAACACAGTGATAATCCAACCCTGGCAGCCCAAAATATACGGGACATATCAACGTGAAGTCTTAGGCACTGAGACTGGTCTGAAACTAAATCCCCTGATGACAGAGGGTGAGAAATGACTTTAAGGTTGGAGACCAGAGGGGGTCTGTGGCGCTGGCCCCCATAGTAGGGCTCATACATGACCTTACTGAGAAACTCTCATATACTTAATGTGTTCAGGGGGCTACACATGTATGGAGACAGGCGGTAAACAAAGCTCCACAAGGGTCTTCTGCTGGACAGGAAGTTCATGGTCCATGAGCAACATGTCTGCAGCACTGAACCAGCAGTAATAGAAATACTGGAGGACAAGAATGTATAGGATAGTGTTTATTATAATAACTCAATATAAAACAAAAAACATGAAACTTTATTTACTGATATAAAAAAATCCATTCTGACGTGGCAAATAAAAATGATTCAACAAAATGACAAAAATGTTTCATAAAAGAAAAACCCAACAACAAAGTAAACAAGTAAAACATTCATGCTTCTACTGTTCAGGATGGAAAAATACAGCAACCATTACGGAGCTGAAGGGAAGACAATGAACAAGAGCAAACAAGTGAGGACTTGGTTTTTGTAACTTAAAGCTGGAATACACCAGATACCTCAGCGTTAGCCACCTCGCGCCCGCGGTGTTGGCGAGTCTTGTACTCACACAAGATGCTTTCCTGACACGGCGCGCCATAGGACGCTGCTTGTCAAATCGCGCGATAGTAACAACATCACACGGGAATTGAAAACTGGAAGCGGGAAGTGAATTCTTTGTTTAAATGTAGGGGTGTAACGAGATCTCGTGCCACGAGATCTCACGATATTAAAACGTCACGATATTTCTCATTGAGATAAGTTCGATCTCGTGAGCCCTCATGACCGGATTATGTAATTATTTGCATTTGGGCATGTGAGTGAAAGCGTCGCTCCGAAAGCGAAAGTGAAACTTACTATCAGCTGATGAGGCTGCCGTTCATATCACTGTAAATGCAGCGCTCAGAAAATCAGCTGCTCTGGTAGAGAAACGCAGCCTGGAACGTGGAAATAGTGAAAGAACAGCTGGGAGCCTGATGTGTGTCTCAGAGCAGAAAGACGTGGATTCCTACCCTATTACACCTACTGCACGAATGAAAGGACAGACAGACGCGAGGAGGAGAGAGGAGAGGAGAAAAGGAGACAGAGACAGGTGTGTGCATCTGTATATGAAACACTGTATTATCACTGTTAAACACAGTTTTATTATATAAAAAGAAAAGCTTTTCTTAAATTTGCATTTATTTTCTAGTAATGACCAAATCCTTTAAGGATTTAGTGAAGTTTAACTGAACTGATTCTATTTTTCAACAAGAAGAGAGAAAAGAAAACAGAGAGAAAACAGACAGAATAACAGCATTAGAGAGCTGAGAGAAGTAAAGGACTGAAAGATCACTGAGAGACACATGGACGTGATGGGGGGACATGTCCTCTGCACTTTTTAAAGTCAGTTTAGAGCCCTGTAGTTATAGTTACTATATTAAATGAATACTTGCTGTTGTTTTTAGGTGTAGGTTTAATATCATGGCTTAACAGTTCAGACCTCTCCTCTTCAGCTGAAATCAAAATGTTTTCTTTGGTGAGACAGAAGAGGAGGAGAGAGACAGGGAAAAAACGTTTTCACCAATGGTTTGATCTTTGAAAAATTCTTCAAAATGTGATTAAAATCTCATCTTACACCCCTACTAAGATTCAAGAAATCAGAAAAAGAAAGACATCAGTTGAGTTTGTGGAAAACTTGTGAATAACAGCGTTTTTTGTTGCTTTAATTTGATCTTTAAAGTTTTCTTGAAACTATTATTAAACATCGTCTCGTCTCGTGAACTCAATATCTCGTCTCACGAATTCAAGTCTCGTCTCGTGAGTTTTGGGTCTCGTTACACCCCTATATATATGTGATCAGAGCTGCCGTCGTGTGTTGTGGGAATCTATTTCTAATTCTTTCAAAATGGGTCAGTAAGCTATTTAATGGAGCTGTTGTTTATGTGTGCTGTAATCTTTTGGCGGTTTATTTCTGTGTGCCGTAATAGGAGCCGTTCTGCGTTGTAACGTCGGTGTCATGGTGATGTCAGAAAGTACTCAACATGTCGTGACACACGCGCACAGCTGCGACTGGCGCAACCTTTAAAACTGGTGCAACTCTTTAGCGCGACGGCATCGCCTCGCGTTTCTCGGATGCGTTGTGGCGATCTGTGTGTGAGTGATCTGACGGACTAAAATGATTTTTAATCAAAATAACGGCGCGGGCGTGAAGTGGCGCAGCGCTGAAGTCTCCGGTGTGTTCTAGCCTTTGGACTGAACTAAGCATCTTCTTCCATCTTAACTGAGAAAAGAACTCGAGCCAGGAGGTAAAGGGTGGAGTGGAAACAAGGAGGGATGGAGTTACACCTTCAAAGGTTAGCACTGCAGCTCAGGGCTTTGAATATGACACAGACAGCCAGGGGAAGAAAGGGAGGTCATGTGGGAGAAGACAAGGCAGTTGGCTGTTTTCTTGATGAATTGCACTGAGACTGAAGGGAGTTCTTTATTAGCTGATTTAAAACATGGTGCTGCATGCAAATCAAACACAAAATGACTCAAAAATCATCTGCACATTCAGGCCCCCAAAAACAAGAACAATTCCTCATGACACGCATGGGCCAGAGGGCCACCCGTAGCTCCTGGACTATGTCTGATGTTTTCAAATTAAAACCAAACAAGTTGAAATAAATGAATGATTAACAGAAATGTATTAAAGGACAAGGTCTATGCTCCCTTTAAAATTACTCAAGAAGAATCGGTTCACAGCATGCCAGCAATGCAGCAAAACTGTCCTCATAAAAAGAAAAAAGCCCAGAGTTCTAAAAGGTTCTGACAGGCTCTGACTGTCAGACACTTTTTGTTTGTTTGTTTGTTAACTTCCAGAGCTCTCTGGCTGTCTGTTTGCAGATAATGTGATGTTATATCTGGGAGATGTGGAAAACTTGGCCATTGATTTAGTGTCAGACCTATGGGATACGATTTGTGCCAAAAGGATCAATCAAAAAAATACACACAAAATAGACTCGCATGAAGAGCCAACAACAACATTTCAGAAGCAAAAGTGTAAAATTAAAAAGCAACAAAATCACTCCAAGAAACAAATTAAACTAATTTATAAGTAAATATTTATATTTCTAAATAAAATACTTATGTTTTACTTCCCTACAATTCATGTTTGATTTCTTTGACACATTGTTTTGGTTCTCTCTTCATTCTGCATTACTTCATACCATTTAGGCCAGGGGTCATCAGCTAAAAACCTGTCACGGCCACATTCATTTTTACTGGTGTTTTCGTAGGTGGGGGTGGGGTGGTGAGTGGTGCATGCGTGAGGGGTGCATGCTGGGTAGGCAGTGCAGAGCTGGTGAACATAAAGGCACATAGAACCTGATTTTAAAGGCAGAGAGCAGATAATGTTTAAACTGTACAGATACAATCATCTTGCTACTATGAAAGCAGAAGTTTGTCATATTTGAAACATAAATGTAACTCAGTCTATCACCTGGAACAGCTGAAAACAACGGTTATAGTCATTACAACTTTAGTGCATTCCTAATAGCCACCGTAGTCTAGTGCAGTGATTCCCAACCTAGGGGTCGCGACCCCCACTAGGGGTCGCCAAAGCCTCTCAGGGGGTCGCCAGGACCTCTCTACTTTGAGGGGTTAAAATGTATTTATTATATTTTTTTATTAAAGTTTACCAAATTAATTTATTCTGACCTTAATATTAAATAACATGCATTTATTTCATGTTTGTCTAACATAACGAAGTCTTTACAATTTTGTAATAATTATTGAGTTAATAAAAATGAAAAATAACTAGCGATCTGTACAGGAAACCCGATCGGTACTGCGCATGTGCGAATCTTACGTATGAACACACCGGCCTAGTAGCGACGCATGTAGCTGCTGCAGAGAGCCCTCCTCCCTGTTGGATAAACTAAAGTTTCCAGCGGAGACACCTGGACAGTCCTACATGATCCAGTAAACTTTCAACAGCATCGCCAGTAACGGACTGGGCACCGGGAGACCTCCTGGTCTCCTCGCCGCTAAACCTGACCCGCTCCGTGATCATACCGACGATCAGGACGTTTCTAATAAATAAATAAACAATCCTTCATGGCTCCTCGGGCGTCAGTCCTCCTAAAAGCTGCAAAAACGCAGCAAAGTTGAGTCACAGACCCTCTCCTCTCTGTGGGTTCGAGTGCGCTGCAGACCTGACCCCCCTTCCTCCCCCCTCGACGGCCCGCGCGCGTGTGAGTGTGCGCGTCACCGAGGAAAGAAGCAGACAGGGATAATAGACCTAAAAAGAACTAACAACTTTATAAACTAAAGTTTTAAGTTGTAACAAAGGATATTGCAGTGTTAGAAGATGGTCAACTACATACAAAAATAAATGATATTAATATTGAAATCCTTGTTTTATATTATTTTAATTAACCAGGTAAATTTAATTGAGATTAAGAACATTTGTTGAGCATTCTGAAAAGCATTAGGTTTTGCAAATGACACTAATAGTCTGTCAGAAAAAGTCCAGCTTTAGACATTTTGGGGTTTAATGGGATGATTCAAGTGTGATGTGATGAGTAGAACTAAAGGAGAGAAATCATCTGATATGAAGGCTGATTCAACCTGTCAGAGTCAGAATGGATGAACATCTGATTTCTTATCACGTCTTAGCAAGTGAAGTAACTGGTAAACCGCCTGGATTTAAATTAGTGTTACAGGAAATAATCTGTTGAGAAAAGTCAAACACATGTTGAAGTAGCCGAAATTTGGCTCACTTTTTTTTCATGTGTCAAATTGAGATTAAGACTGATCTGTGTTTACAGGAAATAATCTGTTTAGAAAAATGCTGTTTTTAGTTTTATTTGTAATTATTTTTGTTAAAAAAAATCAAAGCATATTAAAAAGTGCTTGAACTATCCATCCATCCATCCATCCATTTTCTGTAGCCGCTTAATCCTCCACAGAGGGTCGCGGGGCAGCTGGTGCCTATCTCCAGCAGTCAAGGGGCGAGAGGCAGGGGACACCCTGGACAGGTCGCCAGTCCATCGCAGGGCCACACAGAGACGAACGAGACAAACAACCACACACCCACTCACACCTAAGGACAATTTACCAGCCCAATTAGCCTGACAGTCATGTCTTTGGACTGTGGGAGGAAACCGGAGTACCCGGAGGAAACCCACACACGCACGGGGAGAACATGCAAACTCCACGCAGAGAGGCCGCAGAGCCGGGACGCGAACCCACGACCTCCTTGCTGCGAGGCAACAGTGCTAACCAACTGCGCCACCATGCAGCCAAGTGCTTGAACTATTTTATCGTTTCTTACTGGAAGTGGGAGGTGTGTGTGTGTGTGGGGGGGGGGGGGGGTTGCCCAGAAAATTGACAGGTAAAATAGGGGTCCCTTGGAAAAAAGGTTGGGAACCACTGGTCTAGTGGTCAGTGACATTGACTCCCACACAGGAGGCTGTGGTTCAATACCTGGTCCAAACCAATTTTCATAATGTGTAAATGTTACTGTTTGCAGGCCCACATGTACAAAACATTCCCAACAGAAAGTCCAGAAAACACGTGGGTCACAGGCTAGATTTGGCCCGCAGGCCCTGGTCTAGGCTTTTATTCTGAAGGATGCGTTTGTTTCTCCATAGATATGACAAACAGCTAGAACCACCTACTCCAAACCCTCATTACCAATGAGATCGGATCACTGAAGAGCCCCTCCCACTGAGACTTTCTTTTAAAAACAAAAGAAAACAGAGCAGAAGCAGAAATCCTCCTGGCACAAATCTTATCCCATCCTTCAATCCCTAACTCAAAAACAATCCCTCTTAGGTTTATCAAATCCAATATACAGAGAAGAATTTAAAAAATCTAAATAAATCTCAAAGATTCAAATCAAATGTATCTTCATTAAACCAACGTCCCAGTCCCGGAAGCCTGTCACCCCTTCATCTCTGTGACAAATAAACAGGAGCCTCGTAACAGTGGCTCACATAGAGGACTTTCACAAGGAAGCAACAGGTTTTTTTCTTCTCCCAATGTCTTTGTAAAGAGAATACTCAATTGTTTAGATGATTTTCTTTCTTTAAAAAAAAGTGACTACTGAAAAAAACCTCCTCAGTTTTTATTCACAAATTTTCATCATTCTGTCTTGGAGGATGCCAGATACAACTTTTTGTCACTTTAAACTGTTTTAGAGGGAAGAGCTGAAGCCTAAGTAAAGAAGCACTTTAATATATAAGAAATGACACAACATAGCTTTCTGAGCAGAATGAACGTAGGTTTGAAGTGAACTCATCTATTCTGTCTGAACCATTATTCACACTGACACCTTAATCTGTCACAAAAGAAACACGAGTTCCCAGAATATACAATGTTCATGAGACAAAGCTATGCTTAGTCCTCAACCTGTTCATCCAGTCCCCACTAATGCCCTCTTTTCACAGGTGAGAACAGATGCAGAGTCTCACAGGAAGTCTTAATTGTGT
Organism: Callopanchax toddi; assembly: GCA_006937965.1. Classification (NCBI taxonomy): domain Eukaryota; kingdom Metazoa; phylum Chordata; class Actinopteri; order Cyprinodontiformes; family Nothobranchiidae; genus Callopanchax; species Callopanchax toddi. Next base: position 34,860 of record SSNR01000636.1, on the reverse strand, counting down.
CACCAAGACAAACGGTGTCCCTTCCAGCTTGGCAGGTGTGTTATGTCCTAACCTGGTGACCGAGAGTGAAGAATGCAGCATCATTACCTGTTAACAACTACCTGAACAATGGAAAACAACTGTACAACAAACATGGTGACCGATGGATTCCACCATTAGAGTTCAGTTGTAATGGTGCGTGAAGAGGTCCCACGGTGTAACTGATCTGGTCTCCACCTTCCATAAATGATCGAATAAGCAAACTCTGGTCGCTTCCAAACAAAGTAATCAAGAACGGACTTTTTACATGTCTGTAACTTATGGCATAATTTACTGCTCCAACATACATGCATTGCACACATTTTGCATTAACATAAAATAACATTTACTGCAATGCTCCAAGTATGATCATCTCACAAAGACTAATAAACACCAAACATTAAAAACTAGAAAGAAGAAGCTGCACCAGTGAATAGAAGGTGATTTTCTCTGGACCAGTTGGTTGGTATTTCCCAGTCTGGTGAACTGAGTGGTTTCAGGGAGGGGTGTAACAGATGCTACAAGATGCCTGTGAAGGACTAAATGGACAGACAACACTGGGTCTTCTGTCTTTGTGAGAGAGAGTTTTGGTTTCACTGGCGAGCCACCGAGAGAGCGCCAAACCCGATTCAACACATGAAACTTCTACCCAGAAGGAAACATCATCCTGTCATCACAACAAGGTTTTCTTTCTGCTGATTTTAGGACAGAGAAACTGCCATATTTACTGCTGTCAAACCAACCAATATTTTACGTGTTCTGTTTTTCTTGTGTTGGTAAATGAAGGGTATTCTTGTATATTTTCAACAGGTGGAAAAATCCTACTGATCAAAAAAGAGAAGAAGAATGAAATTATATAAGAATCTGTGACCCTGAATGAGTAAAGAAAAATGATGCATGTTTAATGTTCTCCTCAATTATTTGGAATATTGTTCTCCATCACTTCTGAGCCAGAACACGCATCATCAAACCAGCAACCATTGGCCATATGTTGGAGAAAGAGAATCCAAACACTGATACTACCTCCTCCTTTATCAAACATTAGGACCACCCAGGCAGAGTGTGATAACTTTACAACCTTGACACCATATGGCAAGAGAATCAAGCAGCGCAATGCGCCAAGAGGCTATAATCTAAAACTGAGAAACACAAGGTCTCAATTCATTGGTTGTTATAAAGAAAGGCTTGTGTGCACCTAACGACTATAGCAAGGAGAGAATAAAAGATAGTCCAGGAGATGCAGCTTCAGGTGGGAGGCGTAGACAGTGCTAGGATCTGGCTGCCAAAGCTGAGACAACATCGTGACCCTGATTTTATTTCCAGAGGAAAAACTGGCACCGTTTGAGACCAGATGTGAGATTGCTGCTCGATACAGACGAGATATGCTGAGAGGTGCTAGAATACTTAAGTGTTCAGGGAATATCACACCTGTCCCACACGTATACAAGACCGAAGGATAAGGATGGTGCAAGATTCAAATACAGGCTTATTTAAGGAGATGAATGTGTGCTTTAACACAGAATACTGTATTTAATCACTGATGTGGGAAAGGAAATGACTAACCTTCAATTAATTTTGTTTATCATAAATTATAACACTTCAGCCTGTCTGTGTACCTTGTGTTTCTCTGATGTATTGAGATAAGCTGCTGTAGGAAGATAACGTCACATTACTTCTTCATGTATCTGATGCTTTAGCCTGAGTAGGGAGATCTACACCAGCTCCAAATGCCTGGAGGTCCTTCAGCTCTGTGGCAGAATGCAGAAACTTTGAAACATAACGTAAACCTCAAACAGAGGTCTCAGTGACGAAAGCTACCTCACCCTGACCCAACAATAACCTCACAAATGATCCATTCAAAGGCTGTGTCAGCATTGCCATGATATTGTGGCTCATTTGTGGTGATTCACTTCATTTTGTAATATTGTCTTCCTAGAATTATACAGCAGTATACTGTGGTACTCTGTGTCTTGAGCTTGTGGTTTTGTTTTACTTCTGCATGTCCTTTAGGCTTTAGAGTTTTGAATGTACACTACATTGCCAAAAATATTGGGATGTCTGCTTTTACATGAACTTTAATGGGATCCCATTCTGAATCCATAGGGTTTAATGTGGAGTTGACCCACCCTCTGCACATATAATCACTTCAACTCTTCTGGGAAAGCTTTCCAAAGGGCTGTTTGGAGTGTGGAGTGGAATTTCTGACCATTCTGCCAGAAGCATGTTTGTGAGGTCAGGCACTGATGTTGGATCAGAAGGTCTGTCCCATTGTCTTCACTCTAATTCAGCCCAAAGATGTTCTATAGGATTGAGGTCAGGATTAGTTACAGGCCAGTTAAATCTCGTTTCCACTGTGAGGTATGGTATGGATCGGGTCGCTATTGGTTCCATTAAAAACTGGTTCGTACAACCGTTCCAGACCGCGCTGTAGCCTCAACAAATAAGCTATATCCTCTGAACTTTGAACTATCCTCTGAACTCTGAACTTTGACCGTTCATGGACCATTCATGGTCCATGAATGGTCCTCCTCAGCTGTCGGTCCAAAGGAGAATGGAGCGGTACGGTTAGGGCGGAGCTGTGGCGTTAAAACAACACAATCCACTGATTGGGTGACAGAAAAGCCTCACTGCTTGCAACAAGCAAAACAAACCCCTGAGTGCCGTTATTTTATTACTTTATTACTATAATAAGAAGTTACTTTAGTTGTTTTTGAACACGGATGTGATAAAATGCCAGCAAGTAGCAGCAAAGTTTGGTCAGCTTCAGAGCTCCAAACATTCAGCGGTCAGCTGCTTTCAGGACGAGATAGATGGATCGGTAAGAAATGAGAGTTTATAAAATAGTTTCACCGCAGATGGCAGCCGAAGGATTCAAACGGACGGTGGAACAGTGTCGGGCCAGACAGACAAAATCTAAACTCCCATGAAGAAAAGTTAAGGACAGCGCTGGTGTGATGTGACGGCACGCATTTACATTTAACTCCGCCTGCCAAGTGAGGGTCCAGCTGCCGATGGAAACGCTCTCCTAAAATTCTGGACCCGTACCAGACTACGAGGATCCCCCCCCGACCTCCAGCTATTAATGTTCTCTACACCAAACTCAACCATCATGGCTTTACTGTGATGCCTGTGTTCACTGATTTAGTGAGGTGTCCCAATACATTTGACAATGAAAATAGCTTTAACCTGATCTTTAATTTATTTGTCCTCCTTTCTGGACGACAACAAGCTCTAGAGAGTCAGCAGTAGTTTTGCTCATTCTTCAACTCAACCACAACAATGATGAACAGTCTGTTGATCTTCCCTTAGCACATTGTTGTGAAAGCAATAAAAGCAGAGACATGTTCATACATTTGGCTGATTTAATATATGAGTTCTGTTATTGAGACATTTTAAGTCATTTTTAAATAGTAACCCAAAAAAAGCCATGCAGTCAAAACGGTGTAGTTGATTTTTACATCAAGATGAACTACAGCTCCTGAAATTCCTGTACTAAGCAGTAGGTGTCACTATTGAGATAAAAACGCATTGTTCTGAGTTCAAGACAAACCCCCTTTATCAAAATGTGACAAAGTCTCATCTTTTTAAAAATATAGTAAAATGTACATCCACATTAAAAATAATGTAGCATAAAAATAATCTGTAGTGTATCTGAATTAAACAGTAATGTTAGCTGTTCCCAAACTAGCAGTTATTAGGGTAAGGGTTAGAGGGTTTTTTGGCTTCCTAACATCACACTCTGGTGCATTGTGACTCCACTGAGTTTAACACCATCAGTTCCCAAATGCTGATTCATTATTCACCCAGTCCCTGAGGTCATTTTACCATAATCCTTACTGTATGTGTGCAGCTAAATTTCTCAAATATAAGACAAACCTATTAAAAACATTTTTTTTTACTTTTTTTAGATGACTTAAGTATAAAAACTCTTATATTTGGATCAATTCAGTGATACAGATTCAGGAGTGGCAGTAGAAGAAGAGTCTGCAGGAAGATAACCTAAAATCCTTGGATGCTCTTCGTCTCTGACAAGACTAACTTCCTTTAATCCTTCACAATAAGAGCCTTCAGCATTGAGTATTACCCACAAAGAACACTCAAGATAACTACAGTTGCTGTAAGTTTCCCAAACATTCACTCAATACATGTTTTATAACAAGTAAGAATGTTAGCGAGATGTTTCAAGATGTTTCAGTCCTTCAAGTTCTGACAATAGGTAATAGTTGTTTCTGGACTCTTACTTTCATTTTAGCAAAATCAGTTCAAACTAACTGGTCTGGTCTGAAATGTAATCATGTCTCCCACCAAACAGGGGGCAGAGTTGAAGGTTAAAGGGAGAGGTGCAGACATCAAATCAATCCTCCATAAGTGACCTGTCAGTCTGAGTCCACTGGTCATACACTGTCTTCTGTTGACTTGATAATCACTCATGCCTGAACTCAGGTGAGAAGCTGCCGAAAAATCCCACTTTAACGAGATTTGAAAGAAGCTCAATAAAGTGAGAATTCTTCAGTGTGTGCTCAGAAATGAGATTAGAGAGATGAAAGCCATTTGAAATGGGCTGAAGCTCAGTCTGACAAGAACGCATCATTTAATTATTATCAGACACAAACACCTCCACACACTTCAAAGGACAATTTCCAGAGAAAAATAAACAGTTTCTAAGCCGAGGCTCAGACTAGACCTTGGAACGCAGCCTCCTTTCACTTTACACACACGCCTCTCCACACCCACTCAAATTTGAAATATTTCACACAGTAGAGAGTGGCCTTTGGCCGTCCAGGAGCTCACAATTAGGACGGATGGGTCACAGCAGAGAGCAAGTTACTGTGGGACCAAGCTGCGTTTGCACTTAAATCACCATCACCGCTCTGCCGACTGCGTTCAGCGGTTAACCGCAGCCCTCTGAATGACTGCTGTGCGCCTGCTGAGGGAGGAGAGAGTTTTCTACTGAATGGAATAGAGCTTAGCTGCTGGGGAGACAAGCTGAGGTCTGGGAGGTGGCCAAAGTCACAGCGGTTTTCAAAGCTTTCAGTCATTACTCTGCTACCGTGGGGATATTCAGCCTCAGCCCTCACAAACAGTAATTAGAGATCACAGCCAGACTGCTGGGGCAGCGGTTTCACGGCTTCTACATGTGGTCGGACAATACAGCAATATTACAGTCAGAGTGAAGGTCTGCTGGCCTGCTGGAGGTATATTAGACCTGGAGCTTTTAATAACAGCTTCATTTTACTTTACTCTGCATCTAACCTACAAAAATCTCCCCACACCTAATTAGGTTTCTCACTCAAACATTACTGAGAAAAAAGGCCCTACCTCCAAAACTACATACTGCCATGCAGGCTAATATACAGGTCAACTGAGTGCTGATTTGTACCTAAAGAAAAAAGTGAGAACAGCTTTGTGTTCTGTGAACAACAGCAATAACAGCTTAAACATTGACTACTAGAATGTGGCAAAGGGGCAGTAAAAACACAGACGGACAACTCCTGACCTGCAACTACTGCTCCAAGGCTGCCTCTATCTTTTATTTATATCAGGTCTTTCAAAAATATTGATGATTCTAAGTGAACATTTTACCTCCAAAAATCTAAATCAGCTATTTCATTTAATTCAACTTTGATATTTATTGTACAACATTGACAAAGCTTCTTGGATGAGAAATGAAACATTTTCAAGAGAAGACCATCTTGTTTATGCATGATGTATTATTAGTGTAACTGCTAGTATGGGTTTGGTACAACAGGAAAAAGGACGACAGAGTTTATCAAATGCCTGGTCCCTACAGCAGGTTACAAGGTGCACAAATTATGACCCTTTTGGCTTTCCATAAACATCAATTTATTTGATTTTATCATTCAAAATTCCATATTTTATTATTCAAAAATGTTAACTCTAAAAAACACTGACAAAGTCTTTTTGGGGGGAAAAACGAACAAAAAACGGATTCCTAGCAGCCCCCAAACGACTTCACTCTGTGGTTTAATCCTCAGCTCTCGCTCTTCTGCTGAACTTTTAACAAAACACTGACTTTAGAAACAAAACAACTTCATAACAAATAACTGTGACTGACATTAACCTGTAAAGTGGAGTTTCTGACCCTGTTTCTGCTCACACACACTCACACACACACACACACACACACACACACACACACACACACACACACACACACACACACACACACACACACACACACTATCAGGCTCAATTTAGACTAAAGACTTTGCCAAAGAGTAAAAATAGTAGGCCGTTACTGACAGGAGGACGCACAGATGAGAAATATCTGGAATACTGACGAGCCTCGGCCGCTTTCTCTTCCTGCCACCTGCACCGCCTGCAGCGTACTGTGTACTGTAGCAATGCTGACCCACATTCTTGTGTCATCCTGGTGGATTTGGCCTCATGCGTGCAAAGTAGGAAGAAGAGGAGGAAGAGGGAGCGTGCTGTAATCCTGATGATGTTATGGCATTTAAAGGACTTTCCTTTCGTACTGACAGACTGTCATTTAGTGGCTGTGGTTGTTAAGAGAAGCTCTTGTTAATTTCATTAACACCAAACGTGAGGAAAGGTGAGGAGTGCACGGCGGTAATTCTTCAGCGCTCTTTGTGGCGTGAGACGTGGCTCCGCCCTCAGCTGTAGATCACGTTTGCGTGGGCTTTTCAGGGAGAACATTTACATTTGTGGAGATTCTTGACCCCTACGCTTCTGTTTACTCTGAACTACGTGTTGCCTGTTTATCTCAGCAGAGTGAGAAAAAACCCACACTAAAAGCAGAATGTAAACAACTTCATGAAAAGCCAAACCAAAGACAGGATATGTCATCAGAGGGATGCTCTGAGGCTCAGATGAGGCAGACCCGTTCATATGAAGCTTATTATATCAGAGGCATGAAAATGGATTTAGATTAGGATCTGTTTAATGCATGAAATCATATGTCAGCTGTGGATTGTGGGCCAGGAGCAGTAATGTTAAAACATGTACAGGCAGCAAAAACTACAAAAACCCAGAGGTAGGTTTTTTTTTTTTTTTTTTCATTTTAAAAATGTCATGTTTTCTCTCCCTCCCAGCGTGCTCTGTGAGATGGACATGTAAAAAGAAAAAACAGCCGACACATGTAAATCAGCAGAGCGAGTAATGGGAAACACTCGCATGACTTTGGAATCCTGGAGAGGAGAAACAGTCACACAGGCCTTTCACATGTTAATTCAGCGCTTCACTTTGGTGATGGGCAGCTTTACAAAACGGGACAATTCAGTGGCACTAAATCTGAAAGGGATTAAATCAAGAAGGATGTCTTTACTGGACTACAGCTCTGTTCCAGAACACTAAACATCCTGATCCGGGGAGCTGAATGAAGTTTAATGTAACCAGCAGGTCTCCGTCCAGGTTTAAGCCTGGGCCACACAGAAGACGGATGCGTCGCACCCGCGCTGTTTAAAAAAAACAAAAACATTATAGTTACTGAGAGTGGCTACACGGAGAGCGCAACGCAAACGCAGGTCCGCACGGAGGCGCTAAATATAGGTGCCGGTTCTATCTCAAGCGCCGCGGCGCGGCATTTACGGCTAAGTCTTGAACCATGGTTCCAGGACGCCAGCAAACAATTAGAAAATGCACATTAAAGTGATTTCCAAATGGCACTTATCTACAGTTAGGACCACACCCACCAGTGACATCACACTGAAGGGACAGAGCCTCTAGAAACAGGAAGTTTGTGACAACTGGTGTGAAGAGAATGTGTCACAATGACCTGCTATACATCAACTCAGCTTACACTATAGAGCAAAAGAAATAAAAGATATTTCAACTAAACTATGTAAGAAACATGATATTTAATCTGACCTACAGATTTGAGAAAGTTTGTATCAAAGCTCAATAAATAGTGTTTCTATTTGCTGCAGTTTTTCATTTCATTTTTTGTTTTCATTGAAAACTTCCCAGGATGTTTATACCTCTTGATTCATCAGGTAATTAAAAAAAAAACATGTCTTATTTAAAGTGTTTAGAAAGCAAAAACACACATTTTCTCAATATTTCTCAGTTCTTCAGCAACATGAATACACATTTATAGAGCAGAAAAGTTTGATTTATTCTTTATTTTTATTCTCACTCACCATTTAGTTGTGGTCAAGTCACCAAATGACCTGGTTAGGAAAAGCTTTGGTCTTACATTTCAGTATTTTCATTGTGAACTAAAGGAAGGCTCAAAGAAACTGATCTCTGAGTTGGTTTCACTTTTACTCCTCTTAAAATAAATGTTCTACATCTTTATGAATAAAAGCTAAATTAGCAGGAATAACATCTTCCTGCAGTTTTTTTTTTTTTTGTTGTTGTTAAAGTCATGAAGTTAACATTAACTGTTGATAACTGAATGTATAAAGACTGCTTGAAGCATCATTTATAAACATTGTCAGCTCTTCTGAAACCACAGCTGCTGTTTATAGATCTGGGTCTTGTGTGACTCCTGTTTACAGGAATGTTTAACAATAAATGTTTAGAGATCAATCAAGAGCATTCACAAACAACAGCTGTTGTTGAAAAGAGCATTTAAAAACAAGCTGGTGATTATATCTGTTTGCAGGAGTAAAAAACAAACCCTGTGATCTGTAGAGAAACTGTCTCCCTGTACTGTGATCCTCCATAGAAACTCATCTGTTGACCTGTAGTCTGCAAGTCTAATTAATGCCAATGCCTAGCTTACAGTGCTTCAATCAACATCGGTAACAGCATTACCAAATGTTCTAGTGACAGATGAAAGTATGACCATTTTTAAAAAGAAGTTGAATGTATATCTGTTCACGCAGCAGGGATAGAGTTGATGCTTTGTAAGAGCAGAGGAAGTCTCAATGATTATGTTGTTTTGTCACTGTCAAAAACAGTTTTTTTTTTCTTTTATAATTTGAGCTGATGTTATTGTTTTTGTGTTCTGTGTATGGTGAGAGAGTGTAAGTGTATTTTATTGTAAATATTGTGGATGTTGATGTGGGTTGGACCCCAGGAAGAGTAGTTGCTGTGAGAAGCAGCAACTAATGGGGATCCATAAATAAATCAAATCAAATCGGTAGCCGTCCGAACCGAACATCAGCCGTAATCGCTCATGGTGGGAATTGTGGTCCCAGTCCAACCCTGGTCACGGTAATACCGTACACCTCGAGGAAACTTGATGGTACCAAAATTAGGATAGCGCACAAGCGTCTGGACCAACAAAAAGAAAGACTGGTTGATGTTACCTGTCTATAATAAAGGGGTGGGGGTGTGAATACCAGAGGTTCATCATTAAAGTTGTTACATTTAAAGGTCTCTTGACCTATAAGCTCCCTGTGAGATTGGTCCAGTCAGACCACTCAGGACTAAACTTGTTGCTGTGCTTGACTTGTTTGAGCCTTTTTAAATATAAATCCCTTTAATGGTCCTGCTTTTTGTGTGAAACTGAGACACAGGAGAGACATTGTCCTCATTTAGGTCAGAAATGCTGAAAACTTGAAGCAAATAGTTGATGAGAAATTCTTTAGTGAGATAATGAACTTCAATATAAGTCTCTATCTCTGTTTAAAACTACAAATAGTACCTGATTGTTTTTATTGGGGTTATTTCACTCTTCTTTCACTTTTCCTTAAACACTCAGTTTGCTCATCTGATTACAGCAACTTGTTCTGAAACTGAATGTCTTCCTTTTTCTTTCCTTTACCTCTGATCTGTCCTCCTGAGGACAGCAGACACGATAAGGCTGAACAAAGTCCACTTCCAAGATCCAAATGTCACTAAATCTGATTCAAACCAACACACACACTTTCCTTCACCGTCCTGTCAACCAGCGTTTTAGGAGTGTAGGATTTTGTTTTCCTGTCGTTAAACCTGTGCAGACAATCTGAAGCAAAAGCAACGCAATTAGTTTTCATGATTTATTTTACCTGCGTTTTCAGAGGGAAGTGAGGGCCTCCCAGATGGAGGTCAAGGTTCTTAACCTCCCTCCTCTGCTACTGAGAGCTAATGAGTTTGGAACTTGTGTGGAGAACAGCCAGAGGGAAACACAAAGATTTACACCAACGACTTTAGCTTTCTTATAATGTGAAACACTGGAAAATATGATCATTTCTTACAAACTGTAACCATATCTGAAAAACAACTTCCTTTCTGCAGTGTCACAATATATTGTCTTCATGCTGTGCTGCATTGAAGCTGCAGCTCAGAGCCAAACTTGAGCACGGAAAGCAAAAGAAAAAAAAACAACTTCTCAGATTGTGGACGCATCAGGGGAAGTGCAGCAAGCTTGGCACAGTAAGGACTACACGGGCCTCTCAAAAAGCAATTAAGGCAGGGAGAGTCATACTATTGAATGGAGAGCGGGGAGCGCTCCTGAGAGAGGCAGCGGCAGCAGACTGTGAAATTCATATTGACTAGAGAGGCAAACACACGCAGGTAAGCCGCAGCTTTTTGTCCTCCACCGCCAAAGCAGTCTGCGACTGTAGTGCACCACTTTCAGATCTACTCCAGATGAGTTAAAACATCCTCCAACGCATCAGCTCCTCTCATCACAACGCTTCAAAACAAAACAAGAAGGAAGTTTCTGCAGAAACGACTCAAATCAAATCTGAAAAATGTAAACAATCTGAGCTCTGGATGTGAGCTCACTGATGTGTTAAATCCAACTTGATTAAAGCAGGAAAACGCCTTTTAACAATGAACCGTGCTAGTCGACTTAATTAAGCCAACTTGTAGAAGCAGGGAGCGCCTGGGAAAAGCAAAGCAAACAGGGCTCGCTTCCTTCGCTTCTCTCTGGATGCTAATCAAAGGCTTGATCTGTGAGCTGGACGGGCCCCGGGGACGCCGCTCTGCTCGACTGATCCTCGCAATTTGCTCTTGATAATACCGTCTCTCCCTCCGCGTCCCGAAGAACCGCAGCAACCAGTCTCACCTAATCTGTACGCCAGCTGAAACGCGCCCCCACTAAAGCACACATGGTGTCACCAGGGACCAATCACAGAATGATCATGGCGTTATTACCAGCTCCTCACAGCCAGTGCGGGCTGTGGATTTAGAGTTTGAATGCATTAAATCAGACACAACAATTATGAATCCTGATCATCTTTGCTCAGTCACTTTTTAATTGTTGGTGCAATCTAGAAGCATGTGGTGGTTATCAAAGGGGGTGGAGATGAGGTCTTCTCTGTATTCAACAGGCTTCATCACAGCCACAAAACAGTTTGAGAAACCAGCAGCAAAACCAAAACAGCTGGAAAATTCTGACCAAAGAAGAGAAGAGGTCGTTCTGGATCCTACCTTTAAAGGAGATGAAGACTCGGGGAGCCGCAAGTGCATCGTTGCTCATTTGATTCCCACAAACCAGTGTGGACAGAGCCAGGAGGACGAGGACCGTCCTCAGACCGTCCAGCTTCATGTTGGACCAGCCTCCAACAGCACCCAGGTTTCTCTTGTTTTAAACCTGAGGAGCAAAATAAAAAAAATAAAAACACTTGAGAAGAGAAGAAGCAAAAATCTCCCACACTAAGTCTGCTTTTGTTTATCGATTTATGCGACTTGTCAAAGCAGTGACTCCCAGGGGGACTGTTTGGTTGGACAAAGCGCCGAGGTGCAGATATCACGCCCAGATTTCTGGAAGCACCATAAAAACTGATGAGCCCTGACAAAGTGGAGCCAAGCTCTCAGCCATGTGCACGCACTTCCATTTGGTAAAAATTAGGTTTGTTTTCCAGAGTGTGACAAACTGGAGGAGGAACCACACGGTCTCTCCTGGGAGAAGCTTTGCTGCTTCTCTTCTTCATGCATCCACAACACATTCCTGCTTCATGACACCACACGCGTGCACGCTGCTGCTGCTCTGTAATTACAGGTTCACCTAATACCAGGTTACAGCTCTTACTAGAAAGACAGAGGCCAAAAAAGAGCTCTGATTGAGAAAATATATCCTACTTGTTGTGAAAAGATTAGTAAAAGGCTGGAATACTTTGGCAATTTCCTAAAAATACACCAGTCAGTTTATGAAGAGCTGTTTGCAAAGTGACACAGTTATAGTTTTCCATGTGGAGCATTTTAACACCTAGCTCCTCGTAACATTAAAAATGGGACTTTTAAAGTCATTATATCATCAACACTTATACAAAAATATCATATCAAATAAATCATTTGGATTCATTTATATAAATAAATTCAAGAAACAAAAGTAGCTCGTCAAAATAAAAGCAGGCTGAAGATATTCCCTATAAAACATCCTGTTGACACTGAAATCATTCAGTTATGGATCCTTTATCTCTGGGTTCTGTTTAAATGGACTCACAACCACAGGGACTCAACATGTCAACCCCAACGTTTTCATTTTATTTATATCTGAATGTTAGCTGAACATTTCATATGAAACTGTCACATTAATATTTAGATTGAATTTTATGTTTGTAGATTTGATTCAGGATCTTGAGATTGACCTTTATTTTGTCACTGCCTGGCTAAAACCTCGTCTCTTCATCTTTCATCATTTTCATGTTTTAACTTAAATCAGCTCCATCTTCTACATCTATCTGTGGTTTTATGGATGTCTTTATAAGAAAAGTGTCAAGAGGAATGTGTGATCACCCCTCCCCCGAGTTTATTATTATTATGAAACACTTTTTTCATCTATTGAAAAGCTGATCTGTAGATTTGAAAATAAATATTTAGAATAGAATAGAATAGAATAGAATAGAACAGAATAGAATAGAATAGAATAGAATAGAATAGAATAGAATAGAATAGAATAGAATAGAATAGAATAGAAGAGTCCTTTTTTTGTCCCTCAGTGGGGAGATTCAGGTGCACCAGCCTCAAAGTGACGGTGAGTCAAAAACATGCAGATTCACACAAAAGTAAAAGAATATGAAAAATAGAAAATAATAATGACAGACTGTAAAAGTCATTTACAACATAAAAAATAATAAAAGTCATAACAACATATAACATGATAACAGCATAAAGATGTAATTAAAAAGTTTTGCCTAAAAAAGATGATATTTGAATATAAATATTTAATTCTACAAGTTTATATTTGATTTTAAATATTCAGATATAACTACAAGTACTTAGATTTGACTTTTTATATTTTGATGTGATAATTCTATGTTTAAATTTCATTTTAAATATTTAGATTTATTTATTTAGACTGGATTCTAAATATTTTGATTTAATAATTAATTTGGACAAAATGTGACTAAATAGATTCATTTCTGAATGTGTTACTTTACAAACAGGCACTCCATATGAACTAAAGTTAATGAATAATAAACCACAGAAGCTGATCCATAAGTGATGATTCATCAGGAGGAAGTCACTTCCTTGTCTTGACTGAACTTTTTTCTTTCTCTGATTTACTTCAGTCTCTAAAAGTCCCTTTTCCCACCAGAGCAGGACATTTGGACTCACTTCAAACGCACCTTCGAGCCCAGAGAGTCGATTTACGAGCATGATGCAGCTGTTTAAACCTCAACTGTTTACTGACAATTTGTTAACCATCCAGCTGTTTATTCTGAGACAGAGGCCAAGTCATTCGCACAAGCTCACAGAATTCAAACAAGGCTCTGCTGCGCACTGAGGATTGCGAAACACACACACATACACACGCGCGTGCACATTATTCCATGACGCTAAATAAGATCTTTGATGCGTTTTGAATGTTTAAATTTACAAAAGCGCAGAGATTTGATTCAAACTTCCTCAACGCTGCAGCCTGCAGAGCGTTCACATGGTGAATGAACGCTCCATGCATTTTCTTTAAAAATGTTTGTTTTCCTTATAATTCATCCGGTTGAGTTGATATCAACAGAACAGTAAGGAAATGCATGCTGTTCCTCAGAGTTACTGAGACTAAACCGGTGACAGACTGACCGCCTTGGACACACATGGACGACAGAACTGTAAACAGTCTGGTGTGATACTGGAGCGCACAGGAAACGGCAGTAAATACTTAGAATTCATCACCAATCAGACGGAATTTAATCTAAAATAACTGGTGATGTTGGGAGAAATGACATCGAATGAAATGTTTCAGATTTTAGATTAAAACAGAAAGGTTCTTACCTCACAGCTTTCCGAATACAAGTTCTGATCCAACCTTCCAAACGCGGATAAACCCAATCCCAACAGATCGATCTCTCTCTCTCTCTCTCTCTAAGCTGAAATCAATAAAACGAGAACATCCACAGTCCGTGTTCTGCTCAGAGGGGTGGGGTGCAGGCAGCAGGGGGTCCGTACCTGCGCGCGCGCACACACACACACACACACACAGAGACAGACGCACTGACAGAGAGAGAGCGCGTCTTGGCCCCGGAGTTGCAATGAGCAGTGAAACAGCAAAAAATAAAAACAAATGTCTCTAATTTATAACCGCGCGAGAACGTGAGGAGAACGTCAGTCAACTTCTCGTAGAGGGAGATCAGAAAGAAGAAGGAGTAAAAGAGTCTCCTCCCCCCCGCGGTGAGATGAGGTGCAAACGAGCGCTCCGCTCAAAGTTGGAGCTCCTGACTGAGAGGAGAGGCAGGGCGCCAGCAGGTGGATGCGGCCTTGAACACACCCACAGGGGGGGCGGGCAGGAGAGCCGAGCCGCCCATCAGCCGGGGGAGGAGGGGGGACGCAGTGGCTCTATGGTGTGAGAGAGCAACCATCAGCCTGACAGACTAATAGTTCTAAAGAGTTTTAACTGACAGTCCAGATCTGACCATCAACAGTCAGACGTGGTGGTGGAAGTGTGATGGTCTGGGCCTGCTTCAGGACCTGGAGGACCATCAATTCTGATGTCTACCAGAAAATCCTAAAGGACACTGGCTGACCTTTGACCTTAAAGAGACTGCTCATGTTGGAAACCCGTCCAGTGGTTGAATCAAAACAATTCAAAGAGCAGGACAACATTGCTCCACAGTGATGAGACTGCTATCACACACCTGGTTGCAGTTATTTAGGACGTCAGCCTCTTATTACAGATATCAGCTCGGATCACACAGGTTTCTGAATGGGGCCCAATATTAAAGTGGATTACAGTCATCTTCATGTAAAGTGGTTTAAAAAACCTTTATACATATGTACATATTATGTGGTTATTTGTGAATTTTTTTTTGTAGCAATAAATGGCAGGAAACCTAGCTGTAGTACTGAAGAACCAGTTAAGATACCTACTAAAATAAACAAGTACCAACAGCTGATAAACGCTGCTTCAGTTCACAAACATTTGATCCAATTCAAAACATTTAAATAGTTTCTGAAAGCAGAACAAGAGCTTTATACTGCAAAAAATGAATAAATAAATAGAAATCCACATGATCTGTAATCACCGTGATCACCGTTTGTATTCTATCTGATGCACATGTTTCTAGGTTTCTAGAAGCTCTATCTCTGTAACAGGATTGGTTTTTCTTCAAAAAGCTGTTTTGAATCTTATACAGGTTTTCTGGCCTCTCATGGAAAATTGAAGTACTGAAGTTGACAAGTGCAAAGTTTATTTTGTTTTATTACTGTTGCACAATAAATATGATATAAAAGTAATTGATTGTTACATTAGCATTAGTTAACAAATGTTCACATTTTATAAATCAGAGTTTTCTTATTATTCGTTCATGTGTCAGACTTTAAAGAATTAAGAGTAAATATCAGCTTTAAAAAGTGTCAAAACTCAGACAATCAAATAAATCCAGTATTTTATAATTATACACTTTATTGGCTTTAGATCTATTGTTTTCAGTGCATGTTTGAGTGACATCACAGGTTTTAAAATATCGTATTTGCCCGAATATAGGACGACCCCGATTATAAGATGACCCCCATTTTTCAAGACTGATCTTCAGAAAAAAGAATAAATTCACTTTATAAAGAAACTATTTTTAATTAAATTTTGAGAAAATAATTTATATGATACCTTAATTACTATTTGCTTATTAATCAGACAGGAATTAAAGTTCTATGTGACAACAGATATCAGTCAATTGGAAAAAAAAGAGAGAAAAAAGAAACTCTCTCTCTCTTCCTCAGTCTGGCAGTGTGGGCCCTCCCTCCTCCCTCCCTCCTCTCTTCTTCTCTTGCTCACTGAGACTGTGTGTGTGTGTGTGTGTGTGTGTGTGTGTGTGTGTGTGTGTGTGTGTGTGTGTGTGTGTGTGTGTGTGTGTGTGTGTGTGTGTGTGTGTGTGTGTGTGTGTGTGTGTGTGTGTGTGTGTGTGCGCGCGCAGCTTCAGAAACGGGTCCTATGTGCGGACGCCAGGCAGCGCTGGATCCTCAGGTGTTTTTCAGGCTTGAGGAAGAATACGTGTGTGAATCGAGCAATGTGCTCACCAGTACAGAGCTCACGCTGAAAACACTGCAGCCGCAGTGGGTCAAGAGGTCCGACAGAAGGTGTCGGCTCCGTACGTACTAAACAGAACCGGATCAAACCAAAAACCCAAACTAGTCTGAAAACGCCAGAAGTAGACCTGGTTGGAACTGGACTTTGCCATCAGGTGTTTCCTCAGTGGACCTGTAACTTTGAGGTAGAGCGGACGTCTGGGACTGCTCGTGGTCTAAGAGCTACATCCTGCTGGCGCCGCATCTGCCGTTTGAACATAAAGCATGTGCCCACAGCGCCCCCTGCTGGGGCACGATAGTAAGATGACCCCCCTTTTTAAAATTATTTTTAATGAAAAAAAACCTCGTCTTATATGCGAGCAAATACGGTAGATTGAATATCTTGGCTCCAAACAGTCACATAATGAAAACAGTGGCAAAACTGATCAACCATAATACATCATCTGTGTTTCTCCAAACTAAGGCTGTTCATAACATTCTCTACAAGGAAAATGATAACGGTCAACAATCTCACTTCAAGAGATCTAAACTATTCCTTTATTTGGTGTTAATTTCATTGGCAGACGCGTTTTACTAAAGCAAGGTCATATTGAACCTATCAGTCATGTTGTGATCTGAGGGGGAAGCCAGGGTACCCAGAGGGAACCCAGAGGGAACCCACACATGCACGGGAAGAACTTGTTACTCCACAGAGAAAGGCCAAAGCTGGGATTAGAACCTGCAACCTTCTTTCTGTGAGGTAACAGTGCTACCAACTGTCCCACCATGCAGTACTTTTGACCCTTTTTAAAGCATGAAATATGAAATAATTATTCAAAGTAATAGTTTTTAAACTTATTCTAATATCAATATAACAACTTAATTTTATTATGTAACTGTGTGACAACAATCAGGGTGCACATAACAGGCGGATTGGGGCAGCGTCTGCAGTGATGCGGACGCTGCCCCAATCGGTTGTGGTGAAGAATCAGCTAAGCCGGAAAGCAAGGCTCTCGATTTACCGATCAATCTACGTCCCAATCCTCACCTATGGTCATGAGCTTTGGGTAATGACCGAAAGAACGAGATCGCGGATACAAGCGGCCGTATCCCAGGGTGGCCGGGCTCAGCCTTAGGGATAGGGTGAGGAGCTTGGACATCCGGGAGAGACTCGGAGTAGAACCGCTGCTCCTCCACATTGAAAGGAGCCAGCTGAGGTGGTTTGAGCATCAGGTTAGGATCCCAGCTGAGGAGCTGGTGGACTTGGCCTGGGAGAGGACGGCCTGGGATGCCTGACTTGGGATGCTGCCCCCGCGACTCGAACCCATATAAGCAGAGGAAGGCGAGGCGAGGCGCAGTACTGATCACACCCTGACCAGCTTCACATCCTGTTGTGGGGCGCTGCAACCGAGCACTCATATGACCGCATGTTGACACACACACACACACACACACACACACACACACACACACACTGCACCCGCCCCCCCCACCTCACATCCACACCAGATACTCTCAGTGACAATTATGTGCATCCCTGACAATAATAACAAAGATCTAGTTGGCTTTTTCCTCTTGTAGATCCTCCACCAGAGGGCGGTCGACATGTACAGCTCTGATGTGACAGGTTTTTGATGAAAGTACTAATCCTAATACTACACTCCAGAGGTGGGTTGATAGTAATATGTGATGATAGCCTACAAGAGGCTAACAGGGGACTGCAGCTGATTGTTTTTATGGGTAAATTAAAGCTCCGATACATGACACATCCTGCGTCTCCTGCAGCAGAGTCCTTACCTGAGATGTTTGCTTCCTTTAAATCAGTTGGCTGAAATTCCATCTCTGTGAAAACCAGTAAGTCTCCATCTGCCACCCACACACGAGGTGAGGAGGGAAACATTTCATGAGAACTGTCCTAAATGGTACCGTGCTATAAATGTATCCCTGGGAGATAACAAACATTACCTCCATTAATTTAAGAGTTTCATGCATGAGGAGTTTGGTTTTGACCTCTCTCCTTTCTATTGAATATCTGACCTGTCAAGTTCATTTGACTGACTTGGAGCAGAGACAATGAAACAATTGTTGGATCCGACTTATCAGAAATTAAAATTCCTATCTTACTCATGTAGCCAGTGGTTTCATAAAAGGTGAGAAACTTTATTCATTTGATGACACATGGGGGAAAAAAGCTTCATTTGCTGAGCCATTCAAACACTGATTGGACACTCAGCTACAGCCTGGGACACATTTCTAAATCTCATAGAGAAAATTAAACATTTCCACCCTGCTTTTAATCATCTTCTATTCAGGGTCCTTTCACACCTGTTTTATCTACACTTCATTATGTTCGGAGCTTAAATAGTGAAAGAGCCTGTCAGAGAACTGGAGGGAAACTTTGGGAGACGTTTAGCTGTCGACTGAATTAGGTCAAAAGAACCTGTCCAGCTTGACTTTTCTTTATAAAAGCAGCAGAAATGTTTCTTTTTGAAAAGGTGTTTTGGCAGCTTTTATATAGAAACCGACATCCTGACAACAGGGCTTCTTCCCCTTCGAAACCTTTTATCTATTCAATGAAGATACAGCTGATTTAATGGGAACCATGACATCATGATTCCTCAGTTTTTCTAAAATAACATTTGCTGTTCGCCCTGACTGCATATCATTCATCTGCCCATTCGTTGTTCTGGTTGATGGAAATCTAGGGTGAGTTATGTGCACTACAAAGGCAGATTTCCTGCTCCTAACTCAGTCTGTTATTTAGAAAAAAATCTTGCCGAGGCACAATTCCAAGCTGTCGTTGACAACGATCTCAGTGGCGTATGAAGTTTTGTTAATGTTCTGCAGAAGAACCTGCATTCCTGCTGAGGTGTGATGGGCTCTCCGTGGCTCTGCCTGCAGGGTGTGGACAAATGGCAGCTGTTAAATCAGCATTGTGATTCTTATACAGTTCAGGAGATCATCTGCAACACAATCCAGGTTTCAGCGTGTGTGGAGAGATGTGTCACGTTGCGTGCTCTGTGGTTTTTGTGTTGCACTGAACCGTGAAACTTATCTGTGATTCAACATGAGGTCAAACTGAAGCAATGTGCTCTGTTTTGGTTTGGGTTGTTTCATAACTCTTAGATCATCATCGTTTTACACCACGTCTGCCTGGATCTTATTACCTGCTGCTTTATTTGGCCTCAGCTTGGCTTAAAGCAGGATTCAGACCATTTTCATCCACTGAAGGAAGAAAAGCAACAGAAACTTCTAAGATTGATTTAAAATCTGAAATCCTCCTTCACACAGGAAAAAGACCTCATATGATGATAGTCTATGGGTTTCAGTGTTTAAATGTCTGTGTTCATCCTCAGCGATCAGGCAAAGAACTCTGATGTCCAGCTGGAGCAGGTGAAGAGACACCATTCTTCCTCAAGTCAGGAACCTTTTTACAGGTGATCATTTAACCTGAGCTCCCTACTGTACTGTAGTGAATCAGCTCACTGATGTAACCTGTGGTTCGACAAACTATTTCACCCTGATCCAGGTGATGGTGCTGTTAATAGAAAGTACAACATACAGAGAATGCAGCACTCAACATATCTTACATATTTCATTTTTGGTTTGGTAATGGCAATGTGTAGCAGCATTACAAAAATGACAAACAATATCAAAGGACAGGAGTCGATGAATTTGAGCGCAAAGAAGTGTTTTCAGAAGCTGAGGGTTAATGTGACTTCAACTTGACTGAGATTAAAGCTGCACTTGTTGATTTGGGAAACAATGTAGCTTTTAATGTTTTTTTTAAGCCTCTTAACAACGTTCTAACATAGTTTAGCTATAAATATATTGTGGAGATTAAAAATACCCCGAAAGAGATCAATAAAGTGGTTCTCCCGCAGTTCTCTAAAAACTTCAGCCAATCCTATCATTGGGACCGAACGATAGGATTGGACAATCCAGCTGTCTGTCTGCTGCATTTCCACACTACTTGGATCTGCCATTAATCCGCCCGGGCGCATTTTACAGCAGAACATCCCGGAAGTGAGAGAAGGACAGAAACAGCCGGCTGTTAGCGCTTCTATTTTAGAAAAAATACCAGAGTCCCCCCAAAAAACACCTTTTCAGCTAGCAGAAAACTAAAAATGTTTGGAGGTGAAAAGAGGAAACGCTGGGGTAACGTTTCTACAGCTGGAGTTTTGGTCTCTATTGTAACCGTGGCAACGCATGGTCCCATGTCCACAGAAAGACTGGCCTACGGATTTTACCCGATGGGAGGGGTGAGAGCTCTGAGACGTGTTTCTGTAAAATAGCTAGCGATACCTTGTTTACCAAATCAACGAGTGCAGCTTTAAATGGAAAGACTCTGATCACACACTGAACACTTCACAAGCTCCACCCTAAAACATCATGGTAATCCTAAAGGTACTACCTCCCTACCATGATAAATATCTAAATTGGGGCAGCATGTAGCTCAGTTAGGAGAGTGTTCATCTGGCAACTGGAGGGTTGCCGGTTCGATTCCCAGCTCCGCCTGGGTTACATTGTCATTGTGTCCTTAGGCAAGACACTTCACCCACCTTGCCTGTGTGACTGTGTGTGAATGTTGGTGGTGGTCAGAGGGGCCGATGGTGCAGAACGGCAGCCTCGCCTCTGACAGACTGCCCCAGGGCAGCTGTGACGTCGTTTACCATCACCAGAGTGTGAGGGAGTGCATGAATGAATAATGGAGCTTCTGTGAAGCGCTTTGGGTGTCCAGAAAGGAGTTATATAAAACCAATCCATTATTATTATTTTCTTATTAATAAATAATCAATCTCACACACATTATGTTCCTTTAGTGTTTAAATACATTTCAGCATCTACTAATGGATTTTAATGCTAACAATAGTTAACCCTTTTACTGAGCTCAATATTTAGTAAATCCTTCTGATTTTCCATGTCGTGTCTTGTTCTTTTATAAACCAACTCTTCTCCTCATCTTCATCCTTAATTAAACAATAAGTGATCAGTTGTGTTATGCTGTGTTTAATTCAAACATATTAAATCATGTTCCTAGGTGGAGCGTTTCTGACAGGTTTTTCAGTCAAAGACAAAGAAAGAGTGGGTGCATAGATTACAATGGGCCCTTTGTTTAACACTGTCTGCTGTTGCCTCATTGTCGGGGATAATTCTGATTCCTGTAAGTATTAGGTCTGCTGCTAACAAACACAGCAAAATATGTGTGTGTGCACAAAGCATTTAAACAAAGCTCTAACTGCTTTGCTTCTTAGTTGTATTTTGAATTTAGCAGTCAGGTGCTCACCTTGTGCTGCAGCCAGATAGGAGAAAAGCTTTACTTCCAGCACTCTCTGTCAATGATGTCCTCAAAATTATTAGCATTTAAATGAGAAAAAGGAAAGTGTCATATCGAGATCACAGGAAAAACTCTCACAAGTAGAAAACTTGTTCAGCACTTCAAGTGTGCTTAAAACAAACTTTTTCATCTCCTGAGTGAAGTGATTGAGTTAGTGAGCAAATTAAGGGTCAGACAGGAGGGTGGAGGGGGATTTCAAGGCCTCTGATCACTGAAGGAAAGTGTGTGACTTCTTGGGGGGAAGACTTCAACAAAGTGTTTGAACCACCTTTCTTTGGCCTTACCTCTGCTACGAGGCCTCGAGCAACACTTTCCTGTGTTATTTCTGGCAGAATGTGGAGCTCCATAAACCTCCTGGACTCTGAGGGTCTAACCATAGTTAACTGCCCCCACAGCCCGAGGGAACCACAGCCCACAGCAGCCAGAATAAAGGAAACGGCTTTGATTTACATCCAGTTCTAACACATTATTAGGACAAACGTATGAGGAACCTTCCATGCTCTGTGTGTGTGTGTGTGTGTGTGTGTGTGTGTGTGTGTGTGTGTGTGTGTGTGTGTGTGTGTGTGTGTGTGTGTGTGCG
>SSNR01000636.1:0-12406 GCA_006937965.1 Callopanchax toddi | reverse complement strand
TAGTGTGAAAAAGAAGCATGATACAATCAGAACATGACTCAAACATGACCCGACACAAGGACGTGGTTGTGATATATATATATATATATATATATATATATATATATATATATATATATATATATATATATATATATATATATATAAATCACAACCACGTCCTTGAGTCGGGTCATGTTTGAGTCATGTTCTGATTGCATCATGCTTCCTTTTCACACCAACTTTCAGGGAGGTACCAGACTGGGACAGAGTTGATTTTGTGTAGCTACGACCCATGAGGGAATTCAAACGGGATTACATCATCAAGTGTTTGGATATCCATGTAGGAATAACATGAACACACACACTACAATGATTGTGTTAGATCGTCCATTCTACCCACATCACAGCTGTGATACCAACTGCAGTACATGATCTGTGACGTCAGTAACAGGTGTGACATACATCGATAAACTTTAGTCCTCAACAACAACAGAAGAAGAGACTGGTGGAAACTGGAAGGCAGTTCATTGTCAGATCAGATCAGATGATTGTGGTCTGGCTCTCATGACCTGACTTACTAAACATGTGGGTGAAGAAATATGAGCACAATTGAATACATTATAATCAGTGGTGGTCTGTCAGGGCCAGCAAGGCCTTCTCTGCTGGCCTAATCTTACTCAGAACAGTAAATGTATTTTTTCTTTTGTTTAACATTTTTAAATAAAATTATTCTCCCTGGTCTGGTGTTTAGCTACAGTATGATGTGGAGGAGATCCGTGTTGGTGAGTGGAAGCATGTGTGACTTGTATGGATTCTGGTGCTGTGGTGTCATATTAACAGTATTATGAGGTGTGTAGCACTGAGTAGGAAATCACTGAAAGCCTAGAGGTGAAAGTCACTGATTATAGACATTAGTAAAATTAGTGCACAGATAAAGACATGATAAAACATCGGTCAATGGTAGACTTTCTGATAGTAACTGGAATTTTTAGTCTTTTACTCAACTACTCCTGTTCTGGCCGTTCATTCAGTACAGGATCAATGTATTTGTTTCTACCGTAATATGCTAGAAGAGTTATAGATTTAATGGTATTGTAATGAAGTAAGTCTAGTCATATTTTTCGTGTTGTATGTTTTTGGTTTAGGTTTATCCATTAGGGCATTTGCTTTTTACACTTAAAGGCATACTCAGTAGCCAGGTAAACAAACGAGGTCTCGCTAGCTAGTTTACAGAAACACGACTCGGTGCACTCACCCCTCCCGTCGGGTAAAATCCATAAGCCAGCCTCCCCGCAGACATGGTACTCCGTTTTGCGACAGTAACAATGCAGAGTCTAACTTCAGCCGTAGAAACGTTCCCCCAGCTTTTCCTCTTTTCACCTCCAAACGATTTTAGTTTTCTGCTAGCTGAAAATGTGTTTTGGGGGGGACTCTGGTATTTTTATCTTAAAATGGAACCTCTAACCGGCGGCTAATTCGCTAATTCTGTCCTCCTTTCACTTCTGGTATGTTCAGACGGAAAATGTGTCCGAGCGGATAATTGGTGCATCCAAGCAGTGCGGAAATGCGGCAGACAGACAGCTGGATTGTCCAATCCTATCGTTCGGTCCGAACGATAGGATTGGCTGAAGTTTTTAGAGAACTGCGGGACAACTACTTTATTGATTTCTTTCGGGGTTTTTTAAATCTCCACAATATATTTATGGCTATACTATGTTGGAACGTTGTTAAGAGGCTTTAAAAAAATGTTAAAGCTACATTGTTTACCTGGCTACTGAGTATGCCTTTAACCTTCTCAATCTAGTTCTGTTTGATTCCATTTTTCATCATAAAGCTCAGTGTTGGAAGAGGACTGGAGATATGAAGAACAATCTGAGCTCTGCTCTGGCTTCTTATCTCTTGTGCTGTTGGATGTTTCCTGAGCATGTCATGGGACTCCTTAATGGGAGAGTGTGTGAGTCTCCCTGGAATCTCTTTCACTTCCTGACTTTTGTTAGGACCCTGAGGTCCTGACCTCATCTACTGAAGCCATGTTCAGGACTCCCAGAGCTTTGTTTGTGTTGTTGAACAGACGAAAAAATAACTTTTAAAACCTGTTGGGTGAGTTTCACTTCCTTTAAGCTTTGATTTGATTGTAGATATGAGAGAAGATAAATGACTTCACAAGAACGTCATCTCTGATTGTTTGGTGGCAACAACTGAACTCATTCAGATCCTGTACATCTACAACAGAATTGAACTAAACTGTGTGAATAAGCATGAGCCTTAACACAGTTTGAAGTGGTTCCGTTTTACCCATAAATCTTAGTTCTGCAAGACGAATGACTGCTATTACTCAAGCAACAGCAATCAGCACAGCTAACCCACCCTGCAAACCACAAAGTGAAGTCAGTTTTCTTCTCCAGAGCTTAAATCAATTTCTGTGTTTTTATTTCCATACCAACCATGTAACAGCTGGGTTGAGTAGCTGGGAGTTTCTGTTGGAGCAGAAGGGTTATTATTAGGCTTCTAAGGGAAATGATACTGCAAATGCTTATATATGATTGTTTCATCAGAGACAACATCTTCATTTCCTGTTTCACACCCTCAGCATCCCACAAAAAAAAAAAAAACAGCTCCTGATTGGAGTTCTGTGGATCAACAGGCAAAAGTTAATGCACAGTAAACAGTTCATAGGTTAGGTGATGTTAGGAATCACTGCTGGAGAAAGGCACCAGCACCCCAATACCCTTACTGGATGGATGGATGGATGGATGGATGGATGGATGGATGGATGGATGGATGGATGGATGGATGGATGGATGGATGGATGGATGGATGGATGGATGGATGGATGAAACGACTATATGTCTTGGAGAGCCCTGCATGGACAGACTCCTGCCTACATTAGTGGATTTCTAAAACCCTACACTCCCTCCAGGTCTCTGAGGTCCTGTGACCAAGGTCTGCTCTCAGTCCCTAAAACCAGACTGAAAACTAAAGGAGACAGAGCCTTTTCATCTGCAGCTCCAAGACTCTGGAACGCTCTTCCACTCTCACTGAGGTCAGTGGACTCATTTAAGAAGAAGTTAAAGACTCATCTGTTTAAATCTGTCTTTATTTAAGTTTGTTTTAATAGTGTCCTGTTTTTCTTTTTACTCTTTCAAATTTTGGATTTATGTTCTCATGTTAAGCACTTTGTGATTTATATCTTGAGGCGCTCTATAAATAAAGTTTTACTTACTTATTTATGATGATGTAATGCTTAATAATTGGTGACATCCAATTAATTGTAAATAAAGACAAAACAACAATATTAGCTTTTAAACAAATTCATTTTCTGCATAAATGAAATTCCAAGACATAATTATTTGAGACTAGCAACTCCTCGCCATTAACTTGTGAAATCTTAATTTTAACTGTAATGTACAAATACTTATAAAAGGGGTTGAATTAGATATAAATTGATTAAACAAAATCCAAATATTCATAAACCATGAGGATGAAGTTTGTCTGGCTTTAATATGTGACTGGACCTGAAGACAGGTTCTTTGATGTCCATTGACCTCCCTTTGTTAATAAAATGAAAGAATGACAACTTACTTTATGAAAAAATCATCACCTTTATCACTAAACTAAGCAAACAACAAAAACAGTAAATGGTCACATGGTCAAAAAACTTTTTTTCATTTGTACAGGTCAGAAAGTCAAGTGGAAAAAGTCAAGATGAAAACTAAAATAACCCAGACTTAGAAAATGGGCCACCCTTAAAAAAAAGTTCCTCGCTTGCCATTCAGGGCTTCCAAACCATCAGTCGGGAGTGACTAGAAGTTAGTTAATTAATGAATTAATTGCCCATCAAATTGTGTGTTTGTACCAACACCATTTGGTGGTTATACAGAATTACCTCATGCACACTACTAAGGCATTGTAGACTCATGGTTACAGTTTCACTTCTGGGTGATGTGTACACACACAGAACACGCAACACCCAGTGATGTTTGTGAAAGAAACATTTCCGTCCAGAGGGGATAGGTTGTGACATTTAAACCAGTTGGTTGTATCAGAGCCACGAGCGTTGACTCATATTACAGAGGTGCTGTTGCTACACACCAGTAGCTGTGAATCAGAGGAAACACAAATGCCTTCACCTCCGTATCACCCACAAACATCTTAGCAAGATTACAATGAAGATCAAATGAACGGATGTGCACAACCATGCTCAATATTATCTCAAATCCATCTGTAACTGTGGCATTTCAGGATGTGTGAGCACTTTGATGTCTCGCAGCACAATAACCCCTCATTCCCTACATGCCTACATGGCAGTTCGGAGGCTGACAGGTAACCTTGTGTTTCCTGGTCTTATGTGAAACACTGGTGTCGTCCACCATATTGCTCAAGGGGCCGTGGGCGCTGCATGTCTGTTTGACTCTATGGTACCAAAGCACTAAAAGTCAAATTCTGCACCCAAATGTTTTTAGAATTTTATTGTCAAAAATAAGGAACACAAATACGTACATTTTTAAAATACATAATTTGGTTGATCCTAATAAAAAACAGACCTTAGACAAATTTTTATGAACATCTTTAGGGTGTGAACATAGGATGATGTCAGAGGAGTGGCTGCTGGGCTGAAGGCTGCAGCCAAGGAAACTTGTCACTCTGATGAAACGTAAAAACACACAGAACAAGTGAGTGAAACACTACTATCATTCTGAGAGTTCAAACCACTGGGATGTACAAATATATATAACTAAACCCTGCAACCTGGAAGTTAAAGCCAGAGCAAAATGAGCACCCCCTAGTGGCTGGTTCCAGGAAAAAATTTAAGTCCTCCTTACCTTGCTACTAAATGTTCAAATTTTCATTTTGCGATTACTTTTTTTTTTTTTTAGCTATATTTAGTTCTTTAACACTTTAAAATCATGTGCAGCTGGGTAGGCAGAACTTTTAAAGGGATATTTCACCAGAAAGTGATTTTTTTTGTCTATTGCCATATTCCCCATAGTTAGATAAGTGGGCAAAAACAATTTGTAAACAGCCCAGCTGTTTTCCTGATCCAGCAGTAATCCTTTAGCTTTATCTTAGCTTAGCTAATGCTAAAAGAGTACTGCCAGACTGCTAAAGGAGTACTGCCGGATCAGGCAATCAGCGCTTTGAACCACTATGCTACTATAGTTCCTGCTGCAGCAGCATAAACAACATAAACTAAACAAACGGTCTCATGCAAAGTTGTAGAGATCTACAAAGAGGGAATATAGTATTTTAACACATCAGTATTACTTTTTGGAGCAAGACTTATTTTAAATATCTGAAAATTAGCTGCTTATTTGTCATCGATCTGCAGCAGTGTCTCTTCTGATCATGAGCATTGCTCGAGTCGGAGAACATCTTCCTGTTTCGAGAAACTCTGCCTGCTTTGAGTGATGTCATCGGTGGGTGTGATTCTCACTGTATATAAATGACTGATAGAACGCCACCTCAAAATGACCAACCTCTCCCTTTAATGTGTTTGCTTCCTTCCAAAATCTATGAACTTCAGACAGTCTCAATTTAGTTTTCTTGGGTCAGAAAGTGAGAGCAACGTGAGACCACTTTATGAGAGGTTGGTTACCAAACTGCAAACTAACAGAAAGATAATCATGATACTTTGTGACCATACTGT
Source organism: Callopanchax toddi (assembly GCA_006937965.1). Taxonomy (NCBI): domain Eukaryota; kingdom Metazoa; phylum Chordata; class Actinopteri; order Cyprinodontiformes; family Nothobranchiidae; genus Callopanchax; species Callopanchax toddi. The sequence goes on along the minus strand of SSNR01000636.1, from coordinate 6,777 downwards.
GGCAAGAACATTGTGTTTGTTGCTGTTAGGTCGCATCCCCCACATGACCCAAACAAACATCTCGTAAGAGTATCATTTCATTGTGATACCAAATTAAAATTTGTTAATTGTTCTGCAAATGTGTGTCTCCATCTAGAGAACATCCAACACAGCCCAGTGAGAATCTGGCTTACAACCATAACTCTTCAACCTGCAGTGAGAATAACTAACTTCAGGGTAACGTCTCTGCTTTTGCATGAAGAAAAGCCTTATTTGTGCAACTACCTCAAGAGTTTATTTTTATAATAATAATGCACTGGATTTTTATAGTGCTTTTTCCACTACTCAAAGTGCTTCACAGAGTTGCATTATTCATTCACACACACATTCACACTCTGGTGATGGTGTCTGTAGTCACAGCTGCCCTGGGGCAGTCTGACAGAGGTGAGGCTACCATTCTGCGCCATCGGCCCTTCTGACCACCACCAACATTCACGCAGGTAAGTTGGGTGAAGTGTCTTGCCCAAGGACACAACGACAATCTAACCCAGCCGGAGCTGAGGATTGGGCCGGTGACCCTCTGGTTACCGGACTGGTCACTCTCCCAACTGAGCTACATGCCACCCCATGTTTACTTTAAAGAAGGAAAAATACCTGGATTTTCCTGGCATGTAATTAAATGAGACCACAACTCTGCTGCTGAGCTCTGTCTTGGTGATATTGATGATGAGATAAGCTCACTTAATTAACGATTTAATAAAAAGTAAAACATTAAAGATGAAATCATTCCTGTGTTGAAAACTGACCTCATCTCAGAGATATTTAAGGGTGATTGACGTCACAGACTGGAACCAGTGGACTGGTTTGAGTCTGGGATTGTGAGAGCAGCAGTTTGCACCACAAAGTCTCAAACACAACTTTGAAATACTCTAAATGGAGTCAGATGTTGTGAAAACTCTACAGTAATGGAGCAGGACTGTTTCTGGGTTTAAAGAGTTTACTGCTAATACAAAAGCAGGAAGTGACTCTATATAGAAACATGTTAGCATGTATAGTCCCAGCACTCAGACTGTTTTCCTCATGAATTGTAAAGGATTAAAGGATCTTTTGTTGTTGGCTGAGGAAACAATCATGGGGCATTTTTCATTTACATAAAAAGCTTCCATCAGATTGATATATAGAAGTGAATTACTTAGTCTTTACTCGTGAGCAGGTGACACTAATGTAAGGAGGGAAAAAAACAGAAAAAGAAAACAACACCTGTAACTGAAGCCTGCATCTCCCCCAGACGGAGCGAGGGAACGCAGCGTGGAACAGGTGATCAGATAACCCCCCTATCCCAGCCGGCGGCCCAACAGCACACTCAGGTATTAACAAGTACCCTCCATGATGGAGGTCTGGATAGTGACAGTGATGAGAGAGAGAGGAGATTAAACACGAAAAACGACAAGGAAGAGGAGGATGTATCCTGATTTAAAGGCATACTCAGTAGCCAGGTAAACAAACGAGGTCTCGCTAGCTAGTTTACAGAAACACGACTCTGTGCACTCACCCCTACCGTCGGGTATAATCTGTAACGCCAGCCTTCCCCCCGGGATGGGACCCCGTTTTGCGACGATAATAATGCAGAGTCTAACTTCATTGTTCCCCCAGCTTTTCCTCTTTTCACCTCCAAACGATTTTAGTTTTCTGCTAGCTGAAAAGGTGTTTTTGGGGGGGACTCTGGTATTTTTATCTTAAAATGGAAGCTCTAACCGACGGCTAATTCGTTAATTCTGTCCTCCTTTCACTTCCGGGATGTTCAGACGGAAAATGTGTCCGGGTGGATTAATGCCAATCCAAGGAGTGCGGAAATGCGGCAGACAGACAGCTGGATTGTCCAATCCTATCGTTCGGACTGAACGATAGGATTGGCTGAAGTTTTTAGAGAACTGCGGGACAACCACTTTATTGATTTCTTTCGGGGTTTTTTAAATCTCCACAATATATTTATGGCTATACTATGTTGGAACGTTGTTAACAGGCAAAAAAATGTTAAAGGCTACATTGTTTACCTGGCTACTGAGTATGGCTTTAAATCTCAACATGTTGTTTTCCTGTTCTCATGTGGTCAGTACTAATGATCAAAGGACCAGAACCAGGAGAAAGTACTGTGATGATTTCATATATCAGGTCTGTTGTAAACTCAATTAGGAGAACATATTTATAAATAAATTATAGATTTTTTTTCAAATGCTAAAATTAACAACTAGAACAAACCACTAAAAATCAACATCCAACGTGACAGTGTTTAACTAGTAATAGTTAGCTCATTTTATTTTAAAATATGATTATTAGTGTATTGGAGTTTACATAATAAATATTAACATTTTACAAGACTAAGCTTATAAATGTGTTACAAAATGTATACAATACTTAATTCTTAACAGCATTTAAACACTTTAGAATCTTTAATCAAAAGGTAAAATGCATTTAAAAAAATTTGCGAGCCTGCTTTATTAAAAACTAATAATGTTTTGAAACCTGTTTACAGACTAATTATTACCACTTCAAAACATAAAATATTAAGTAGTTTTAAATAACAAATACTTTTTCATAAATAAAATATTTCTTAGCTAAAATGATTTAGCAATTATATAAGCTTCCGGTGACGTCATGGATGGGTAGACGACCAAACTTTTCGGCTCCCGACATCAAATGGTAAAAAACCCCTGAAAACTTGCAAAAATAGTACCAGAAACAACGCCACTGGGATTTAACGTCAGGGGCTTCGATATGAGAAGAAACAAAAAAGATGGACATACTAAGAGCGAGATGCAAGACGAACAAGTAGAAACGCAAAAGGAACAAGAGGCTGGAAAAGAAGACGCTAATGAACACCTGCAGCCAAGCGGCGGTGATGACTCTCACCTCGGGTTTGAGAATATAAGTAAAGAACTAAAAGAGCTCAAAACGGATATTAAGGACTCTCTCCAGTCATTTAGTGAGAACCTGAGAAGTGATGTGAGGAAAGAGCTTGATAATTTTAAGCAAGAAATCACGCAAAAGATCAACACACTCTCAGCAGAGCAGCAACAATACTGCATTAAAATAAAAGAGACGGAGACGCGAATGGAGAAGTTGGAGGAGTGGGGAATAGAGGCTAATGTGGCCCTCATCAAAACTCTGGAACAACAAAAACAACTACAGGAAAAATGAACAGACCTGGAATCAAGATCAAGGAGGAATAATATCCGCATATTTGGAGTACTGGAAGGAAAAGAAGGTGATTCAACTATCAAGTATGTTCAAGAATTAATCAGACGTGAGCTGAAAATGCCTGATGAACTAAACCTCCAAATCCAGAGGGTGCACCGCACGTTAACCGGGAGGCCTGCGGGCGGAGCCCCACCAAGACCCATAATCGTCAACTTTCTCGAATTTACTATCAAAGAGAGAGTTTTAAGGGAGGCATGGAAGAATAAGATCTACGATGGGGATAAGCAGCTCTTCCTGGACCACGACTACGCAACGGAGATTGTCCGCAAGAGGAAGGAATTCAACGCTGCGAAGAAGGTGTTGAAGGAAAAAGGCATACGTTTCCAAACTCCATACACCAGAATGACGATTTTCTGGGGAAATGGCACCCGAACCTATGATAACGCAAAGGAAGTGAAAGAAGAGCTGGAAAGACGGGGCCTGATGGAGCCATCATCATCATCCTCAGACACCTGCAGCGACGCTGGAACAGCGGAGAGGCTGCGCTGGATTGGCAGCGCCAGGAATCACCACGGAGGATCAACTCAGCCGCGGCAGCGCGCGCCAAAGAAAAGCTTCAAGAATACAGACGAGTGCCGAAATAAACCCTATCCAAAACGAAAAGTGAAACACTGACTGGTAGGACCGCTCCAAACTTGTTTAAATACCTGATTTCATTTGTTTATTCTCATAGTGAAAACTGAGTAACGGGAGCCGGAGGTTTTTTTTTTTCTTCTATACAATTCTTTTTCTATAAATACGTTGGACTTGGTTAGAATGATGACTACTTCTATATTAGGAGCAGGTCTCGGTTCTGGACTAGGGCCCTCTGATGAAAGGGGACATACCCTACGGTCTTCCAACGGGACCATCACTGGGGTTCATTTCAGCCCCGACTTTTTCGGGAGCGTTAGTGTTTTTGTTTTGTCTGTTTATGTCTTGGCTAAGTTGGTTTTGATTTTCACACTAATTTTGATTATGGGGCAGATTCAAATATTTCAACTATGAATACCAACCATAATGGAGTAAAAATAGCATCCTTGAATATAAATGGCATGAATAACCCCATAAAAAGGAGGAAAGTAATGACTAAGCTGAAAAAGGAAAATAATCAAGTTGTGTATCTTCAGGAAACTCACCTCTCATCTCAGGAACATGTTAAGTTGGGGAGGTTTGGTTATAAAAACATTCTTCAGCTCCTATGAGAAGGGTGCTAAGAGGGGAGTTGCAATATTGATCTCTGACTCTGTCCTCTTTGAAAAATATAAAGAAATAAAAGATAAAGAAGGTAGATATGTTCTAGTAAAAGGGAAGTTAGAAAATACTCTAGTTACTATGATCAATGTATATGTCCCACCTATACTCAGGATAAGACATTTATTAAAAAACTATTTGAGCTCATAGATACAGAGAATGAAGGAATTCTAATTTGTGCTGAGGCTTTAATATGACCCTGAATGATAAGCTGGACATAACCAACAGCAAAAGGCATAAGAGTCCTCTATCAAAGCTAGTCAATATTTCATTAACAGAACTGGGGATGTTTGATGTATGGTGTGAACTCCACCCACTGGAAAGAGACTACACATTTTACTCTTCTCCACACTCAGTTTACTCAAGGATTGATTACTTTTTTATGAATAAGGCTGATAGATACAGAGCAAGGACTTGTGAAATAGGAACAACAGACCTGTCAGATCACAGTGTAATTATCCTCAACATACATTTACTTAGAAGGACCAAAAACACACTCTGGAAACTAAATGTGGGTATTTTAAATAATCAAGAAGTAAAAGAAGAAATTAGGCAGGATATTAAATGTTGCATAGAAGAAAATAAAGATAGCCCAGTGGATGACACTATAATGTGGGACACAGTAAAAGCAGTCCTGCGGGGGAAATTAATCGCAAAAACCTCGTTTTTGAAAAGGAGTAGAGAAGAAAAATACAAAAAGCTGACAAAGGAATTAAGACAATTAGAATCTCAACATAAAAAAGACAAGGAGGAAGCAGTATTGCACCAAATAATTAATCTACGACAGCAGCTGGATGAAGTTTTAAATGATGAGCTAGAAAAGAAACTAAGATTTACTAGACAACTCTATTACGAATCAGGAGCAAAAGCAACAAAGTATTTAGCTAGACGCATTCAAAAACAGCAAACTATCAGCTCAATTCATAAAATCAGAGATCCAGAAACAGACCAAATGTTGTTGGAACCAGAGGAAATCCAAAAAACATTTTATGATTATTACCAAAATCTATATTCACAACCGCCAGCAAAAAGTGAAGAGGAAGTAAATACATTTCTTGAATCAGTAGATCTACCAGCTATAGGCCTTTCACAAAACAGGAAGTTGCTCTCAGAAATTACATCTAAGGAATTACATAGCGCAATTGGTAAACTGAAAAGTAATAAAACTCCAGGTAGTGATGGATTTCCAAGCGAGTGGTATAAGGCATTTAGGGAGGACTTGTCCCAAACCCTCCTGAAATCTTTGAACCAAACCCTGAAGGAGGGCAAAATCCCTCCCTCATGGAAGGAGACAATGATCTCACTTATACTAAAAGAGGGGAAAAACCCTGAATATTGTGAATCATATAGACCTATATCAATCTTGAATGTAGACTATAAAATATTCACAGCAATACTTTCTGAACGGATGAAAGTCCTCATGCCTGAGCTGATAGATGAAGATCAAACGGGTTTTATTAAAGGACGACAGGCCCAGGATAATATTCGGCGTATTCTTCACCTAATCAACCATGCTCATAAAACAAAATCTGAAACACTATTACTAAGTCTGGATGCTGAAAAGGCATTCGATTGTGTTAGCTGGGCGTTTTTGTACAAAGTATTAGAGAAATTTGGATTTCATGCCCAATATATACAATGCATTAAAGGTCTGTATCAAGATCCAGCTGCAAGGATAAAAATCAATGGTCACCTATCCAATAGCCTAGGTTTACAATGAGGAACCCGTCAAGGATGCTGTCTTAGTCCAACACTTTTTGCCCTATTTATAGAACCACTGGCACAACTGATAAGACAAAGTGACAACATAAAAGGAATTGAAATAGGAGGACGAGAACACAAGGTGGGGCTGTTTGCAGATGATGTTATAGTGGCATTACAGGATCCAGAGAGAAATCTGTCAAATGTTTTTAGATTGCTAGAAGAATTTGGCAGACACTCTGGCTATAAACTCAATGTTAACAAAACTCAAATCCTAGCTATAAATTACTCTCCCTCTCTAAATATTAACAAACAATATAGGATAAATTGGAAGACTAAATTCATTACTTATCTCGGCATTATAATAACAAAATCCCTCAAGGAAACATATGAAATTAACTATCAGAAAATCAATGAACGTATTAATCTTGATATCAGGCGTTGGTCAGCACTCACTCTAGACTTCACATCTCGAATTGACATAATCAAAATGAACATTTTACCAAGATTACTTTATCTATTTCAGTCAATACCATTTGCAATCCCTGACACTCAGTTTAGGAACTGGAATAAATGTATATCAAGATTCATTTGGGCAGGCAAGAA